>SKCR01030459.1:0-168545 GCA_019454045.1 Zanthoxylum bungeanum | reverse complement strand
TGCTTGCAATAGCTGCATATTACGATTATGAAATATGGCAGATGGACGTTAAAACCGCTTTCCTTAACGGAAACCTTTCGGAGGATGTTTATATGCAACAGCCTGACGGTTTTATCGCACCTAGACTTGCAAACAAGGTTTGTAAGTTAAATCGGTCCATTTATGGACTGAAGCACATCGCGGTCGTGGAACTAGCGTTTTGATGAGATCATAAAAGAATATGATTTCATTCAAAACGAAGATGATCCTTGTGTATATAAGAAGGTTAGTGGGAGTGCACTGACTTTTATTGTCCTTTATGTCGATGATGTATTGCTTATCGGCAATGACATTCCCATGTTAACGTCGGTGAAAGCTTGGCTTTCATTGAAATTCTCCATGAAAGATCTGGGAGAGGCAGCTTTTATTCTAGGAATAAAGATCTACCGGGATAGATCTAGAAAGCTACTTGGACTCTCCCAGAGTACATATATTGATAAGTGTTGAAGAGATTCAACATGGATCAGTCCAAGAGGGGACTGTTACCAATATCACATGGCATCTATCAATCTAGGGACATGTGTCCTAAAACACAAGATGAGAGAGACAACATGAGTCGGACTCCGTTCGCCTCGGCAGTCGGATCGATCATGTATGCCATGATATGTACACGACCTGATGTGTCCCATGCTTTGAGCATGTGCAGTCGATATCAGGCCGATCCGGTAAGGATCACTGGATGGCGGTTAAGAGTATCCTTAGGTATCTTAAGAGAACTAAGGATGTTTTCTTAATCTATGGAGATGGACAACTTGAGGTATCTGAGTATACCGATGCAAGTTTCCAAACCGACAGAGACGACTTCAAGTCGTAAACCGGGTACATATTTTGCTTGAATAACGGAGCAGTGAGCTGGAAATCTTCCAAGCAAGATACTGCTGCCGATTCAACAACTGAAGCGGAGTACATTGCAGATCCGCTGACGAAAATAATTCCTCGGGAAAAAGTTTTTGAGCGACATGTACATAGTCAGGTATTAGATGCTTGAGTGACTGGCTATAGGCCAAGTGGGAGATTTGTTAGACATAATGACCCATAGCGTCACTATTTTGTAAATGATATTGTATTATTGTACAAAAATAACTATGTAGTAATGAAATTGCCTTTACCGTTTTGTAATTTATTTACTTTGATATATAAATGGTAAAAGTCCCTATGATTATTCCGGATTGAGATGATATGAGAAAGACAATTCCATAAAGGTTTAATCATTAAATATCCCTAGTCGTAGTATTATCGAGATTGGACATCGATAATGCGGAATAGACTAGTACTGCACTTGTGCGTGTTGTGAGGGCACAACAGCATAGTTCTCATATATTTGAGTATTGGATACTTATGCAAGTGCGGTAGGAGGTTTGTTTTACCGATGGTACGAAAAACAGCTTCTCTCTGGATAGACCACCCCGCAGAATCCCATTGGTAGTATGTCTACGTGTCTATGGGAGTCCGCTTCAAGGTAGGTGCATATGGTCTTAACCTGAGACTTGCATCGCTAGTACTTGCGACAATCGGTAGACTTTAGTTTTTGGTCGTCCAGGGCTTTAACAGGTTCTGTGTACACCTCTTCTAGGTTTATCGGGAATCGTAGTGTATTGGGTGTGATGTCAAGACGGAAGTATCACTTCAGACATATGGAGATGATGATCGCGCAGGATACAGAAACTAGTACTCTATAATGGTTGCAACCATCGGGATAATATGACAAGGTCAGGATTATCCGATTCAAAGAGACTAGTTGCTTGATGTCCGATATATGTATCGTACGGGGCAGACACATCTCCAGCCCCAGGCCTTACATGTGATCATCTGATACTGGATCACTATACACTATACTACGGTATACTACGCCTGTTATAGATCTTATATTCCAATAAGAATATTTCTGGAGAATTGGGTAGGCATGGCGTTTTGCTAAGGCTAACCTTGTCTTGTAAATCGGTAAAAACGTAGTACTTGGTACGTACGTGTTCGGATAATCTGACGGCCGTATTTACTGCCAACATATCCAGAGATCTCTTGGGTCGCTTCCCGAAGATTCACCAATGACGTATGATTCAAACTCGATTAATCTTGGATTAATTACGGAGAACTTTATCTGGATAAAGTACTATACATAGAGAGAGAACGATTAATTTGGAATTAATCGTAAATTATTATATTCGATATAATAATCGAAATTCGATTTCGACGCAAAATTAAAATTAGATTTAATTCGGGCAAACGAGTTAATTTAGAATTAATTCGTTAGCGACGTAATAATAATTTCGCTAGGCGCAATTATTTATTTAAATTCGATTTAATTAACGTCGCGACGAAAGTTCGGTATTTCGGAAATATCGAACCCGAACGCGTGAGTACGCGTGGGCCCACTTTCATTTGGGTTGTGTGGGGCCCACATGACACATGTCATTTTATGCATTATTTAATTGTTAATACATTGCATGGTGATAGTGTACAATACATTCAATGGTTTTGCATGGAGTTTGAGTGTTTGACACTCTAAGCCATTGCATGATTTGTGTCATAAGTTTATTATTAATTTAATAATAAATATTATGGCATAAATATAAATTGATTTTGTAACAAAAATCATAACACTCTTTCTCTCCTCTCATGACCGAAACTTCACTGCAGTTTTGGCTCTCCATTTTTCTTCCATTTTCTTAAGAACTTTGTGAAGAAAGTGTATAAGTTTAGAACTTTAATACACATCTTTGGCTAGCACCATCAAGGGATCATACAAAGGTGTTATGGAAAACTAATCTTTGAGCTTGGAGTGATCAACAAAGCTTGGAGCTTCTTTTTCTTACCTTGGCCGAATCATCCAAAGCACAAAGGAGGTGGTTTTATTTCATCAACGCATCCGCAATATGATCTTTGTGAGTATGATTTCGCCATACTTCAATATTGTTCATTCATTTATATATTTGTTTGCTCTTTTGATCTCTGGGGATATGGATTAGAATTTCCAACAACGAGTTCGTATCCTATGACAATTGGGCCAAAAGCTTCTAAAATGTCGATGGGCCGCTCTGTAGAAATTATTGCTTTATGCTTGAATTATCTCTTTATGCTTGTATTTAGGGACCATCATCATTTGGATGCAGTTGGACTTCTTGTCATAAATGCGAACTTGTCGGGCCATTTAAATTAGGACGAGTTCATATCCTATGACAATTGGACCAAAAGCTTCTGAAATGTCGATGGGCCGCTCTGTAGAAATTATTGCTTTATGCTCGAATTATCTCTTTATGTTTATGTTTGGGACTACCAGCATTTGGATTCAGTTGGACTTTTTGTCATGAGGTATGGGCTTGTTGGGCCATTTAAACAGGGACGAGTTCGTGCTTTATGACAATTGGGCCAAAAGCTTCTGAAATGCCAATGGGCAATTTTGTGTTTAGGCCTTTTATCATTTGAAGTTGTTTAGCCATGTTATTGCAAAACTATAAACTTGTTGGGCCTTTTCAACTGGGACAAGTTTGCACCTCGCAATAATATGATTGAATGCTTTAAAATTATAATGGGCCGGCTTATATATTACATGCATCGCACGTATCTCATGCATACATGCATCATGTTAACCCATGTATCTTAAAAGCCAGCATAGATATCTGTTGGGTTATGAAAGAAAGACTTGTCAAAAGGTGTTTAACAAATATAGATATCGGGAAAAAGAAACTGAGAAACAGAAAACCTTACGGCAAGGATAGAGAGAAAAGCGAATGGTATTCAGTTGAAATGATTAAGAAAAGAATAGGCTTAGAAACTAATGGAAGAAATACTTGTCGGGGTATGTGGACCGCACATGAATGTGTTGAACTTGTCTCGCAAGATTGTAAGATAATGCTTCTACTGGTTGACCATGGAGACCGACTGTGCAAAGCTGGTAAAACATTGTCATGATTGTCAAGCACACGGTAATTTGAACCATCTGTATCACACAGAGTTATATGGGCTATCAGAGCCATGGCCTTTCTCAGCATGGGGAATTGATATAATTGGGGAGATTCGATCGAATGCATTGAATGGACATCGCTTCATAGTAGTGGCAGTGGACTACTTCTAAAAATGGGTGGAAGCCGAGTCATTTCACAACATTACAGCAAAGCAGATGGAAAAGTTCATAGTTCGAAACATCATATGTCGGTATGGGACGCCGCATCATGTAGTGACAGACAACGGAGTTCAGTTTCAAGGATAAATGAAGGCGATGCTACAAAGATTCGGGATTCGACATTGCAAGTCATCACCTTATAGACAGCAGGCAAATGGGGCAGTCGAGGCAGCCAATGAGACAGTGAAGAAGATATTAGCCAAGATGACAGAAAACTGCAAAGATTGGGCCAACAAACTACCATATGCCTTGTGGGGGTACATAACATCAGCGAGAATAGCAACAAGAGCCACGCCTTACTCTTTGGTCTATGGAATGGAAGCAGTACTGCCAGTGGAAGTTGAAATACAGTCCTTAAGGGTATTAGCAGAAACAAAGTTACCTAAACAAGAATGGGCCACATAGAGATTTGAACAGTTAGCACTGATGGATGAGAAGATAATGAAGTCCTTACATCATATGCAGATATGTCAGAAAAGGCTGACCCGAGCATTCAACAAGAAGGTGCGCCCTACTAAGATCAGAAAGGGTGACTTGGTACTTAAGCAGTCAAGGCCGTCGACGACAGATCCGAGAGGAAAGTTCAGACCTAACTGGGAATTGTTGGTTTTAATCTAGGTCCCATGATCAAACAAGACATGAAAATCGTGCATGAATACACCAACGAAGATAGCGGAATACTTACATTGGTTGGTTGAGTCGAATCGAAGACGAATGAAGCCAAAAATGCACTGCCATGGACGCCCACTGCATGCTGTCCACTGTCTTCTGTCTTCAGTTTTTGAGCTGCGAAAATGAGTTCCTAGATTCGTCGGATGGATCCCGGCTCATGGGTGAACCTCCCTACCACCTTCGCAAGACTTGTAAGTGTGCTAGCACTTGAATTTTCACCATGAAAACCCACTCTTGCTTCCCTATTGTTCACGCCCAAACTGGTTCAAAACCAGTGAAGAAAAGCCACTGTTTTGGCGTGAGAGAGATGAGAGAGTTAGAGAGGAAAAAATGTGTTAACTTCCCCTTCAATTTTGTTTCAAAAACGTGATGAGAAGAGAGAAGCAATGATGTATATCATTAACCAAAAATGAATTTTTTAGATAAAAAACTCTTCAAAAACCGTGAAAAGCTTTTCCCTCCAAAAATTCATTAAATGGCATCATCATCACACATTGAGAATAGAGACAATGTATCATCCCATAAAGGTGACTAGATACATCCATCATCTATTCGTGTCAAGTGATGAGATATCGCGATGTGATTTGCGGATACCACTCGTTTCAAAATACGAATGTGTCCGCAAACACTTTCGGGCTCGGTTTCGCTAATTCCGAATTAACGCATTTCCGTCGCGACGAGAATTAATTAATTTCGCCTAGCAAAATTACTATTCAGATCGCTAACGAATTAATTCTAAATTAATTCGTTCCCCCAATTAAAATCTAATTTTAATTCCGCGTCGAAATCTAATTTCGTTTAATATATCGAATATATTAATTTACCGATTAATTCCAAATTAATCATTATCTCTCTTTAGACGATATTTTATCCTAGATAAAATATCTCCGTAATTAATCCTAGATTAATTTTCTCTCTCTTCTATATAATCCCAGATTATTCAAGAGTGCGAGTTGTGCGTCATCGGTGGATTATCGGGAAGCGACCCATGAGATCCCCGGATAAGCTGGCAGTAAATACGGTCGTCGGAGTATCCGAATCACGTACGTACCAAGTACTACGTTCTACCGATTTACGTGACAAGGTCGACTCCTAGCAAAGCACCAAGTCTTCCCAATTCTCCGGACATATCCATTTAAGAATATCAAAGATCTGTATCAAGCGTAGTATACTAATGTATTGTGCATATCGGTCCAGTATCGGATAGTCACGTGCTAGGGCTGGGGCTGGATAAGTGTCTGCCCCGTCCGAAACACATATCGGATGTCTGGTAACATAGTCTCTATAATCGGATAGTTATGACCTGGTCACAATATCCCGATTGGTTGCGCAACACTCAAGAGCACTAGTACCGTATCCTGCGTGACATCATCTCCACTATGACTGAAGTGATACTTCCGTCTCGACATCACACCCAATACACTACGACTCTCTGATAAACCCAGAAGTGGTGTACGCAGAACCGGTTAAAGCCCTGTACCACCAAGACCAAAGTCTATCGATTATCGTAAGTATTAGCGATGCAAGTCTCAGGTTAAGACTATACACACCTACCTTGATTTCGGCCTCCCATAGACACATAGTCATAATACCAATGGGATTCCGAGGGGTCTATCCAGAGCGAAGTTGTTTCCCGTACCATCGGTGAAACACGACCTCCTATCGCACTTGCATAAGTATCCAATACTTATATATATGAGAACTATGCCGTTGTGCCCTCACAACGCACACAAGTGCAATACTAGCCTATTCCGCATTATCGATGTCCAGTCTCGATAATACTACGGCTAGGGATATTTAATGATTAATCAATCGGGGACTGATACTGTCTCATATCATTCTCAGTCCAGGAACTAATCATAGGGACCTCTCTTCATTTATATATCTATGGTGATCTAATCACAAATGATGAGAGTGCAATTTCCTTGTCACATAGTTAATTTGCACAACACACAATGATCTGTGCAAATAGTGACGCTATGGGTCATTTTGTCCAACAATCTCCCACTTGGCACATAGCCAGTCACTCAAGTGTCCTACACTCGAACTATGTACGGTTCGCTCAAATTGCTGAGGAAGCTTTTCGTCAGCGGATTTGCTTGATTATCGTCTGACGCGATTTACACGATCATCACACATCGCCACGATGTATGATCCGAACGAATCAGATGATATAGAAGTATATATCTGGATCGTCGATGAGACCTTTAATTCCTTAGCCTGTGCTGACGCCTAGCTCAGCTGCTAAAAGAACTATATCTAATCTACTTAGATTTATTTTCGATCCAAAAGACTTCTATTGCTGCCTCAGCTGCAGCAATAATCCGCATTTATTGTTTTATTGTCGGCAACAGTTATCTTGCTTGGAATATTTCCAGCTCACTGTCCCGTTATTCAAACTTTATAGTACCATAGTATTTAATTGTTTGGAAACTTGCAGCAGGTGATCCCAGTCACTCTTCAAGTTCTCATTCTCCATAGTTTAAGACAACATCTTTAGTTCTCTCAGATACTAACAGATGTTCTTAATCTTCAATCCAGTGACTATCACTTGGATTGACCTGATCGTGACTCCATATGCTCGAAGCGTATGAGACACCCTATCAAGTACAATTTTAAATGTACAATTTCCCAGAGAGTGTCAACAACTCCAAATCTATCCAGTAGATCTTTATTCCTTGAATAAAGGTTGTTACTCCCCAATTCTACTACGGAGAATTTCTATTGAAAGAATATCTATGAAAGCCAAGCTTTCAGCAATTGCTTTATGGGAATTTCATTGTCAGTGCCCTCTCCCACTAACCTCCTTATATACACAAGAATTATTTCGTTTTGAGTCAAATCATAAACCATTATGATTATTTCAAAACGTCAGTTCCAAGAACCTTATGCTTGCATCAATCCAAACATGGATCGAATAACCCGCAAACCTTGTTTGTCGGTTATACAAAATCGTCAGGATGTTGTAAACATCCTCCAAAAGGTTTCCTTTTCAGGAAAGCGATTTTGATCTGTAACTGACAAATTTCATAAATGAAATATGCAGTTATCAACAAGCATCTTCAAAATGGATTTACCATGGCAACAGGTAAAAGGTTGAACCGTTATTAACACAATGTTGATAACGATACCTTTCCGTCGCAAGCCTAGCTTTGTACGTTGGTATGTTGCCATCCATGTATGTCTCCCTTGAAGACGATCACAGTACCAATAGGCACAATGCCATGCGGTACAACAACTAGTTTCTTGTGTATTTGAAGATTAATGGTATAGATTCATCATAGATGAACTATTTATGTTCCATTAAGGACTTCGTGCCATGAACAGTATTACTCCGATTTTCATCGAGTATCACTATCCTCCCACTGACCACTGCATATCGGTATTCCTCTCAGGAAAACCGCATGGTGAGCAACAATCATATTGTTCTCATGTGAGATTTATAAGTACTATACTTATGGTTTCCCTCAGGATAACCTATATTGGCACTTATCCAATTTGGGTCTTTTAGTTTGGTATCATCCAAACGTTATGCCTGGCATACCCAAATTATCAGGAATGAGAAACCCCGTTTCTTTCTTGTTCATATCCTATATGATATCTGTCAAACAGATTTATATGGAACCTTATTCTAAATAAGTTTTGCACTGTTAATACATATCCGGTTGAAGGAGAAGTAGCTCAGAGCGACTCGTGATAAACCTTATCATGTCCAACAAAATTCGGTTTTAGTTCGGACACACCGTCTAACTGACGTGTCTCGGGAGGAGTCCTCATTTGAAAGAATACCGTACTCTTTCATGTACGTATGAAACTTACTGCTGCTTTAGTATTTTCATTACGGTCTTACCGAAGCGGAATAATACTATAGCCGATCTGTTTATGGTTCACATCTAGCCTAGCTAGATATGGGCCCACTTACTTCACCATGAATAGGGCTAACAGATCGGTGGTCCTTATACTATTACCAAGTAAATAGTATTTTAGGTACTTTACCTTATAAATTAGATTCGCAACCTTATTTGAATAGTCAAATCAGTCCTAGTACCCAATCTTCAAAAGTGTGGATATACGAGTCTCTTTTAATTGTGTCCTAGACAACATGCCACAAATAAGTCTCTATTGATCAAATCAATTTGAGCTATTTATTTGTCATTTTATATGTTTTGAGATTTTATTTATATTCAAAATATAAATTCTGTTTTACATCTAATGTATTTATCTCAGTATCATCTTTATATAATAAAACACTTAGTGTTCTAAAATATAAAGGTTTTATCCGCAATGGATTAAACACTGATAGAGAGATAATGTCTCTAGTCAAACTAGTTACATTATAACAGTTCCTAATTTAAGTACATACCCAAAGGGTAGTTCCTAAACTTAGGTATCTACAGTCGAAACAGCGACTTTCGTCCCGTTTCCGATTTGCAGAGAAATCTTGGCTTGAAGTCAGTATCCAGCTCATAGCGGATTCTGAACATCAATACATATATTTTATGTACCACACTAAGTATTTAAAATCCAATTTCAATACTATAGTGAACATAACTTTGACAAATATTTTTAAGTTAGAGCCTCGCCCTTTCTTTAATTCCTTCGTTTCTTCCATATCCAAATGGTAGTCACTTTGGGATATGTCAATTATCTTTTCAATATTTCACAAACCTTTGGCCAAGCATTGGGTTTCGGAATATCGAAACGATGTGCACCTTGTGCAACACGCCCAATTGCAAACTTTGACTTTTCACCTCTAGAATAGTCAAATCAATTCTCTAAGAATTATTAATTGCAATTTAATACTTTTAAATCTAAAATAGATTTATGATAAGTATATTAATTAAGCACTAAAGTCATCATCACATAAATCTTCCAAAGATTTTGTGCTCTACTTATTTGCTTAATTATGGCCTAGATATAACAAGTTATTTTATCCAATAAAGTAACCTATTATTAATTCCCAATAGGAAAATTAAATCATTTAAAACATTTAATCCAATTATATATTTTAAATATTCAACTTTTTAATACTTTTCTTGATCTTAATAGTCCAACTATTTAATCAATTTTAATAAAGTACTATTTATTATAATGATTACAATAATCCAATTATTTAATCAACTATAATTTTAATATTGATTACTATAATCTAATTATAAAATCAACAATCATTTTAATTCAATTATATTGATTACTATAATCCAATTATAAAATCAACTATAAATTGAATGAGTTTGTATATGGTCCAACTATATATAAATATTTAAAACAACATAAAATATTAGTCCAACTAATACTTTTAAAAAAAATATGACGAGTGATATTTGTTTGAGCGCGTATGGCGAGTAATTGAACGAATGTTGCAAATTCAATACTTGCCTCCCACTATTTTTCGTCGAGCCTCTAACCCTCTGTCGAGTACTCGGGAAACCGTGTTTCCTAGTGGGCTAGGATCCCGTTAAATATCACACAATCTTGACTTTGGCCAACAATTGTATGATAATTAACTAGGTAGATCTCGAAGATCAATTGGATCTCATCCAACTCCTAGATCCAGTAGGTGGACATCCAAGTCCCAAATATATATCTATATATGCCTATTCATCGAATGTATAACCCTAACCTTTTTCCTCTGAATCAACTAGGCCTTGGCTTTGGCACAACAAACCTAGTGATCCCAGTCAAGCGCGGACCCATTGACATGGAAGCTTCGTAATCAATGTCAATGGACAAGAAGTGGTCTTGACTTTGGCCAACAAACCACAACTTGGACACGACACCGATATGGAACAAAGCCTCGTGATTAAAACACATCTTTGACGGACAAGGGCTTGACTTTGGCCAACAACCCTGCCAATCTCGGATCTTGAGTAAGAATCACTCAATGGAAGGAAATAAACGCTTGATATTTAACGAGGGTTTTTCGCGTGCAAATTGGCTACCAATTTAATTATCTTTGTTAAGGTCTCATCATCATACACCCTTAAACATGCATTCTAAACACATAATAAAGCGAGTATGAAATAAATAATAATGATATGCGGATGGATACTTAACACATTGATCCTAGATCAAATCTCTCCCTTTCTCACTCAAGCTAGCACTTGTACTACTTCTACCCGTTACACTACACTTCTAAAGAAACCTCATATACATAGAGGGGAATAGGTGAGAAGAGAATACAAAGAGAATAGAGGTGATAAGGCTGGACACACAGGTCCAATTTAATAAATCGAATTTATTACAACAATTTCTAAAATTGCCCACCCGACTAATATCCATCCGATATACATTATTCATTCAACACAACCACGTATTCACACACATAAGCATGCTATCAATCAATCTAATCAAATTAATTAATCTGATAATTAAGTGATCATCCAATGTTCAAACAACGATTTGATTTTGTTCGAGTCAAACTCGTTTTTGCGAATAAGTACTTAAAGTACGAATTCATGAATTAAATTAAACTACATCATTAATCTAATTTAACATGTATTTAATACTAATTCACTATTCAATTCTAAATTAAATATTACACTTTTATTTAATAAACCTTTTATGATTTAAATTCCAAATTTAATCGTAACGCGTCTCAAAGACCGATTAACGTCCAACGTCAATTCAATTAAAGTCCAATGGGCTTTTAATTGATTTCTTAAGGCGTGGACTTTTGGTCAACTCGGGTCAAACCGATAACCAAAGTCCAATCCGGGATTTACCCCATAAGCCCATAAATCAATCTTGGCCCATTAGGCCCATTGAACTTTAAAGGTTCATTAGTTGCATTTGGGCTTTATGGTTAAGGTTTTGGCCCAATTGGATCCAATCCACTTGGCCTAAACCCAACTTGATAAATCAAGCCAATAGGCCCAAATACAACATTAAGTCCAATTTCCAAATTAGGCCCAATTAATTAAATATACAAAATCCAATTTCATATTCAATTAAACTAAAGTGTATTACATGATTAATCAACTAAATCAATATTTCTAAAACACCATATTAGTCCAATTAATCATGCTTAATTCATTTTTATATGTCCAACACACAAATGAAAATCAAACCCATATAACATGCTTCTTTAGTCTCGGCCAAGATAGGGATTTTTTATCCGATTCAAATTCAATCCAATTAATTTCACAATCGATTTTAAATCCTCATCCCGAATGATTTCATACACATCCAATGTTCAAAATCAAAATTACCAAGACATTAAAGGGCATACACATTCGGCCAACACAAGCAATTTGGGGATTTATGTTCAATTCAAAATTCAATCTCATTGACTTCAAATTAACATCATCCAACATCATTACAACCCATCCAATGAATCAAAATGAAAAAAAAAATTCAAAATTTCCAAACATGCTTGAAGATTCGGCCAACATGAATAAATTGGGGAAAAATATTCCAAATTAATTTTCTTAAAATTGATCCAATCCAACTTCAATTAAAGATCATTTAAACATGTTCAATTAATCAATTAAACCAAATCATGCTCAAAATCAAAATACCCAATTTTAAATTCACATTCGGCCAAGGTCATAACTTTTGGGGATTTTATGTTCAATTCAAAATCCAATCCAATTAGTTCCAAATTAACATTATCCATAATGATTCCAACTCATCAAATTAATCAAAATCAAAAAATTCCAAGAATCCAAAAATACATACACATTCGGCCAACTCAAAAATTTGGGCAAAATTGATCCAATCACATTTTGTTGAAATTGATCAAATCAATCTTCAATATAACATATATTAAGCATGCTTAAACATCCAATTTTATAAAATCATGCTCAAATCCAAAATACCCAATTTTAAGCCCTAAAAATTTCATGCTTGAACCTTTAGCTCTTGATGCCATTGTTGGTTTTAATCTAGGTCCCATGATCAAACAAGACATGAAATCGTGCATGAATACACCAACGAAGATAGCGGAATACTTACATTGGTTGGTTGAGTCGAATCGAAGACGAATGAAGCCAAAAACGCACTGCCATGGACGCCCACTGCATGCAGTCCACTGTCTTCTGTCTTCAGTTTTTGAGCTGCGAAAATGAGTTCCTAGATTCGTCGGATGGATCCCGGCTCATGGGTGAACCTCCCTACCACCTTCGCAAGACTTGTAAGTGTGCTAGCACTTGAATTTTCACCGTGAAAACCCACTCTTGCTTCCCTATTGTTCACGCCCAAACTGGTTCAAAACCAGTGAAGAAAAGCCACTGTTTTGGCGTGAGAGAGATGAGAGAGTTAGAGAGGAAAAAATGTGTTAACTTCCCCTTCAATTTTGTTTCAAAAACGTGAGTGAGAAAGAGAGAAGCAATGATGTATATCATTAACCAAAAAATGAATTTTTTAGATAAAAAACTCTTCAAAAACCGTGAAAAGCTTTTCCCTCCAAAAATTCATTAAATGGCATCATCATCACACATTGAGAATAGAGACAATGTATCATCCCATAAAGGTGACTAGATACATCCATCATCTATTTGTGTCAAGTGATGAGATATCGCGATGTGATTTGCGGATACCACTCGTTTCAAAATACGAATGTGTCCGCAAACACTTTCGGGCTCGGTTTCGCTAATTCCGAATTAACGCATTTCCGTCGTGACGAGAATTAATTAATTTCGCCTAGCGAAATTACTATTCAGATCGCTAACGAATTAATTCTAAATTAATTCGTTCGCCCGAATTAAAATCTAATTTTAATTCCGCGTCGAAATCTAATTTCGTTTAATATATCGAATATATTAATTTACCGATTAATTCCAAATTAATCGTTATCTCTCTTTAGACGATATTTTATCCTAGATAAAATATCTCCGTAATTAATCCTAGATTAATTTTCTCTCTCTTCTATATAATCCCAGATTATTCAAGAGTGCGAGTTGTGCGTCATCGGTGGATTATCGGGAAGCGACCCATGAGATCCCCGGACAAGCTGGCAGTAAATACGGTCGTCAGAGTATCCGAATCACGTACGTACCAAGTACTACGTTCTACCGATTTACGTGACAAGGTCGACCCCTAGCAAAGCACCAAGTCTTCCCAATTCTCCGGACATATCCATTTAAGAATATCAAAGATCTGTATCAAGCGTAGTATACTAATGTATTGTGCATATCGGTCCAGTATCGGATAGTCACGTGCTAGGGCTGGGGCTGGATAAGTGTCTGCCCCGTCCGAAACACATATCGGATGTCTGGTAACATAGTCTATATAATCGGATAGTTATGACCTGGTCACAATATCCCGATTGGTTGCGCAACACTCAAGAGCACTAGTACCGTATCCTGCGTGACATCATCTCCACTATGACTGAAGTGATACTTCCGTCTCGACATCAGACCTAATACACTACGACTCTCTGATAAACCAGAAGTGGTGTACGCAGAACCGGTTAAAGCCCTGTACCACCAAGACCAAAGTCTATCGATTATCGTAAGTATTAGCGATGCAAGTCTCAGGTTAAGACTATACACACCTACCTTGATTTCGGCCTCCCATAGACACATAGTCATAATACCAATGGATTCCGAGGGGTCTATCCAGAGCGAAGTTGTTTCCCGTACTATCGGTGAAACACGACCTCCTATCGCACTTGCATAAGTATCCAATACTTATATATGAGAACTATGTCGTTGTGCCCTCACAACGAACACAAGTGCAATACTAGCCTATTCCGCATTATCGATGTCCAGTCTCGATAATACTACGGCTAGGGATATTTAATGATTAATCAATCGGGGACTGATACTGTCTCATATCATTCTCAGTCCAGGAACTAATCATAGGGACCTCTCTTCATTTATATATCTATGGTGATCTAATCACAAATGATGAGAGTGCAATTTCCTTGTCACATAGTTAATTTGCTACAACAACACAATGATCTGTGCAAATAGTGACGCTATGGGTCATTTTGTCCAACAGGAATGACCTTACATGGTGCAGAAAGTAATGGGAAATAGGGCAGTTAGATTGTCAGATTTGGAAGGGAACGAGTTCACCGAGCTGATCAATGTGGACAGATTGAAACAGTACTTCGCTTGAGAAAGAGAAGACTTGGCAGAATACCTAACCCAACGGGATAAGGAATTCATCCATGCATGCATACACATAACATACTTGCATTCTTTTTTGTGTTTTGTCTGTTCTATGTTTGCAGGTTTCCGGTAAAAGAGAACCGAACCCCAAGGGGGCGACTGGAGACACGTGTAGGTACACAGCGCCAAGGAGCACGATGCGGATCTAACCCACCAGAAATAGGGAGTACCTCTACACTTGCATACGTACGCATCACCTGCACGATTTTTTATTCTGTTGTTTTGTTTGTGTTCGCAGGTCAAAGTAAAGCAAGTTTAAAGCAAACAAAATGATATCAGCAGTTTCAAAGAATGAATCCCTGAGGGCGAAGCCCACATTGTTAGCGGTTGAAAAAAGGAATTCCGAAAAAGAGAGAAGTTTTTGATGGTTAGGCATATGTCCAATGATGACACTGTTTGCTGCAGAGAAAAACCTTAGAAACGATAAGTGCGAGAAGTGCTCTCATCAGGTATTCTGAATGGATTGATCTCGACTAGACTCACGAGCACTTGATTACGGGATCTCAACAGTAGAAGCCTGAGTAGTTGGCAACATGACTAGTCGAAGAGATGGTGGATCAGTGAATGACCGTTTGCCTGGATGTCCACCCTGGTTTACTTATGCTACGATATACGATATGGTTGGAAACAAAGAAAAGTCTCTGAAAATAAAAGAAAAAAAATAGACCGCCTATATCCAATTAGCGTGAAGCTACCTATGGGCGAGTATTAGGACCAGCATGAGGATAAATGCTACCTTAAAGGGTAGGTGAGTCGAAAAAAAGAGAAAGAAAGAAAAGATAAAAAGATAAAAAGAGAAAAAGAAAGTTCAAAATGAAAAGAAAGAAAAGAAAGAGACAAAAGAAAAAAGAAGAAAACTATATCATGTTGAGTATGAGGAAGTAATCATAGAGTGTGATCAAGACATCACGGTTGGTTAGACCCACTGATCCGGTTCTCCGAGACAAAATCATCGAGTTGGATTACTTAAGGGTGAAGCTGCGAAAGAGCCTTAGCACACACACACTTGGAGTCTAGTTCAGATCATTCACTCAGACGGTCGGATTTGAGTTGTATCAGGTACTTTGAAGGTTATTTGGTTTCGACACGGAGCATCCGTTGAGGATAAATATGTTTAACTATCAGGATTATCTTGTGAGAGGCAGTACAATATATTAGAGAGAACCATCACATCATCAGTATCAGTTTTAGGGGTGAGTGTAGGCACTGCATTTTTGCATGTAAGACCCGATGATGAGTCTCATTTGGAGGCACTACCTTTTAAGTCGCGGGAGCCGCGGGAAATGGACATCGGAAGGGAATCGGTATTTTTTTCGCTTGTTTAGCTTCAGGCTCGCTGTTTGACCTCCCTTTAAAATACACCCTTAGCCTTGGCCCAAAACTACACCAAGCCCAATCCAATAAATAAATTAAAACATTTAAATTAAATACCTAATTAAAATTGAAATTAAATTAAATTAAAATCCAACACAAATTAAATTAAAACAAATTAAATTTAAATTAAATCTAATTAAATCTAAATACCAAAATAAAATAGATCACTTCCTAATTTAGACAAATCACTCACCAATTTTAATATATTACCCACCAAAAATATAAATATCATTCCCTTAAATAAATATATCCCACCCAAATTACATGATTTTATCCCCTTAATAAATTGATGCATCCATATTTAATTGATTTGTTTCCTTTAAAAAACCATGCACAAACCCTAATTCTTTCCCTCTCACTATAAAAATAGAACAACTTCAACCCTTGGCTCGAAACTCTCTGACGGCCAAAAATAAAAACAAACACAAAACCCTACCTCTCTTTCAACCCTACCCACGGCAACAACCCTCCTTCCCCACAATAACACCACTCACAAATACAGCCATTGACTGATCAAAACAACAAAAAATAACACCCATTCAGCCCACACCACTGACTGAAACATATAACAAAACCCTAAACACTCTATTCCCCTCTCTCGGTAGCCACCTGCTTCCCTCTCCACCACAAATAAATTGCACGCCAACAGCCCTTCATCTTGACTCCACGTGAACCAAAGCAACCCACCACTATCAAACGTCCTGCAAACGCAAAACCATTCACGAAGACACTCCCAAACTGCAACTCAATTCACGAAAATAAACCCATTCATGGCCATAAATGAACCACGCATATGGTCCTTCACCCATACTGAACGCAAAAACACGTGAACTATCACCTTAGCATCAACCAGCCCCTCAACCCTAAACACATTTCACGTCCCTCTCCTCACACAGAACACGCACCTGCAGTTCACAGTCCCTAACAGCCCACTGCCCTTCATAGATCAACTACGCAGCTACGTCACCTAACCGAATGACCCTAGACAGCCCTTAACAACAAACCTTACACGCCTCAAAACCTACTCCCTCTCGCAACCCTACACCACGCCCTCAGCCAAATAATAAATAACCAGTAACCCATCGGCACTTCAGGCTCCAGAAACACACACTCAGCCTCACACCAATCTACCCTCATCAATCAAACGTAGCCCTTCCACTAACGCCAAGCCAGCAGCCTCTCACGTCCCTTACCTCTCGCCATCTCACAAAATCAAAACCAAAAAACCCTTAAGCCACCGATCAAACAAACAAAGCCACATGCCCATTGCCCATCTACACAGCAAGCATCTCAGCCTTTTACCTCACGTCCATAGCCAGCACAAGCCAACGCGTCTTCACGCCCACAAACAGCCATGCACCAGCCCTTTAACGCAAGCCACAAGTCCCAAAATCTGCCCTTAAATAGTTCCCCAAATAAGTCTTAGACTGCCACAACTCACTGCCCTAAACCGCACCTCACCGCACTGAAAATACAGTCCCTAATAACCTAAATACAGTCCCCGAAAATACCCCAAAATAGTCCCCGAAAATACCCTAAAACAGGAGCCCATGGACCTCTAAAAAAGGCAAAAACAGTAGCTTTGAAGACCTGAAACAGTAAGTAGAAACACAGAGAAAACAGCAGCCAAACGGAGGTCAAACAGCAAGTAAAACAGTGAAACAGCGAGCTAAGATGCTAAGCCAGCGAAACGGAAAAGTGAGGAGCTTTAACCCTTCTGATCTCCGCTAAACGCAAGTCCGAAAGTCGGCAAAAAAGGTTAGACCTGAGGGTATTTTTCACACTCGTTTCAGTTTTATTTTTATTATTTATTGAGTATTGTTCGCATGATTATTATGTTAAAATGCATGTTGTGGCCCTTGAGTAGATAAATATGCATGTATTACGAAATATTGTATGTTGTGGCCTTGGGTTAAAATGAAAGATGTGTCAACTCTCGCGGTATATCGGATGGAAACCCGGACATAAATTTCATAGCCGATTCCGAATGGACGGTAGTATGATCTGTACTCGGGATACAACTCCACGTACCGCTTGAGTAAACGGCACATTCTTTCATTTTATGTTGCTTTGATTTATTTATTATTCGTCATTTAAATTCCGAATGTTATTTGTTTGCGCTTCTGTGTTAATCAATGTGAAATTGCATATTTACCGTCATTTTGATATCGCATGCTAGTATCACTATGATTTATTTGCATTTATGTATTCATGAATGCTTGTCGTTATAATGATGTATTTTTGAAAGCATGCAAACTCGGACATAGGTTCTATACAAATTTAGATGCAAACTTCATCTTCATGTATGTGAATTTAGGATTATTGTACACTTGGAAAAATATGTTGCTTAGGCTTGGTTAGATTATTGCACAAATCATTTTATTACAAGTGACATAAGTAAGGGACCATTCTGAACCCAATGGTTTGAGGTCTTCCCTTGCGAGGGGTGAGTGCGGCCTTAAATCTTTGTCCCGGTTCACACCGGGTGGTGACTCCATTATTCTCTGGTTTAGTCCCCCGCAGACTACTCCGACTCCCAACCGGGCCGCGAGCCCGGGACAGCATGCGTCGCCCAGTTCCTGTGTCCCCAAAGTCTGGCGACTCCACTGGGGATAGAGAATCGGCCCCGAAATAATGTCTTGTAATATTATGATTTGTGCTTTAATTAACTGTGTCTACTGTGATTTAAAATGGGTTTAATCAAAGGCATATTGTTTAGGCTGGGTAATGGTTTGGTGTCTTCCTTCACTCACTACCTTTCTAGAAGGAAAAGCTGTGAAGAGACCTAGATAATCATCTACTTGTAGCCTATTGTGATGGACTAATTTGGAGGACTCATTGTTTATTCCTGACACCAAGCGATAAGAGCCTAAGAGGCTTGGGTACTTAAGAGAGCCTCGCTCCACCCTCCCTCTGGGGAATCTACAACGGGAAATTCATTTGACAGTTAGTCACACACCATAACTCGTTGGCATGTACCTTAAGGTATAAAAAGGTGCACTCACTTGGTCGCTCGAAGCCTTGAGTGGGGAGACCTAGTTGTGGGTAATCCTTCTTCAGCGAGAGCCTTTGTCCACACCCCCGTAAACCCGCATGTGAACCTTAGTCATAGAACTAATAAGAATTATCTACTAATGCTTGTGTTTGGGAACATGGTCGTTTGGATCCATTCGGACCTTTTGTCATGAGGTATGGGCTTGTTGGGCCATTTAAACTGGGACAAGAACATATCTTATGATGATTGGCCCAAAAGCTTCTAAAACGCCAATGGGCCATTATATGTTTGTGTTTAGGAACATTATCATTTGGATACAGTTGGACTTCTTGCCATAAGATGTGAACTTGTTGGGCCATTTAAACTGGGACGAGTTCACTCCTATGACAGTTAGCCTAAAAGCTTCTAAAATGATGATGGGCCGATTTGTGTGAAAATTTTAATGAGTTGATATATTTCTTGTATCGCATGCATCTCATGCATCACATGCACCTCATGCATACATGCACCATGTTAACCCCCTTTTGTCTAAAAAGCCATCATAGATACCCGTTGGTTAGGGAAGAGGGAAGACTTGTCAAAAGACCGAGCAGCCACCAAGAGTACCGGCAGAAGACCTAACCCAACGGGATAGGAAACTCAATCATGCATGCATGCATACACGTACCATATTTGCATCCTTTTTGTGTTTGTTCTGTTTTGTAATAAAAGGTTTCAAATGAGAAAAATAGAAAACGTCAAATGTAAGCCAACTAGAAGCAGCAACAGTACAATGTCAGCAGTCTTCAGGAATGAATCATAGGGGCGATGCCCATATCAGTATCACTTGGGGCGAGGCCCATAGCAGTATCAGTCTGGGGGCGAGGCCCACATCAGTATCAGTATGGGGGCGAGGCCCATATCAGTATCAGTCTGGGGGCGAGGCCTATATCAGTATCAGTTTGGGGCGAGGCCCATATCAGTATCAGTTGGGGGCGAGGCCCATATCAGTATCAGTCTGGGGGCGAGGCCCATATCAATATCAGTTTGGGGCGAGGCCCATTTCAGTATCAGTCTGTGGGCGAGGCCCATATCAGTATCAGTCTGGGGGCGAGGCCCATATCAGTATCAATTGGGGCGAGGCCCATATCAGTATCAGTTGGGGGTGAGGCCCACATCAGTATCAGTTGGGGGCGAGGCCCACATCAGTATCAGTTGGGCGAGGCCCATATCAGTCAGTTGGGGGCGAGGCCTATATCAGTATCAGTTTGGGGCGAGGCCCATATCAGTATCAGTTGGGGGCGAGGCCCATATCAGTATCAGTCTGGGGGCGAGGCCCATATCAGTATCAGTTTGGGGCGAGGCCCATTTCAGTATCAGTCTGTGGGCGAGGCCCATATCAGTATCAGTCTGGGGGCGAGGCCCATATCAGTATCAGTTTGGGGCGAGGCCCATATCAGTATCAGTTGGGGGCGAGGCCCACATCAGTATCAGTTGGGGGCGAGGCCCACATCAGTATCAGTTGGGCGAGGCCCATATCAGTATCAGTCTGGGGGCGAGGCCTATATCAGTATCAGTTGGGGGCGAGGCCCACATCAGTATCAGTTTGGGGCGAGGCCCATATCAGTATTAGTCTGGGGGCGAGGCCCATATTAGCAGTATCAGTTTGGGGCGAGGCCCATATCAGTATCAGTCTGGGGGCGAGGCCCATATCAGTATTAGTTTGGGCCGAGGCCCACATCAGCATCAGTTTGGGGATGAGTCTCAGGGCCGAGGCCCACATCAGTATTAGTTTGGGGATGAGTCCCAAGGCCGAGGCCCACATCAGTATCAGTTTGGGGATGAGTCTCAAGGCCGAGGCCTACATCAGTAACAGTTTGGGGATGACTCCCAGGGCCGAGGCCCACATCCGTATAAGTTTGGGGATGAGTCCTGAGGGTCAAGGCCCACATCCGCATCGGTTTCGGGGCAAGGCCCATATCAGTATCAGTTTGGGGTCGAGGCCCATATCAGTGTCAGTTTAGGGACGAGTCCCACATCGGTATCGGTTTGGGGGCGAGACCCACATCAGCATCATGCATCCATACATACATGCATACATATCACATACATACAATTTTTGTTTTGTATTCGCAGGATTGTAGCGGCAAAAACCACCTCATCAAGTAACGGTTCAAAAATGAGCCACATTCTCGGACAGCACGGTTCAGAAATGGACCGCTACCACAACAGAGACCGAAAATGGCGTTCCAAAATGGAGCACACACAGCAGACGCAGAAAATGGCGCTCCAAAATGGAGCACACACAACAGATGCCGAAAATGGCGTTCCAAAATGGAGCACACACAGCAAATGCCGAAAATGGCGCTCCAAAATGGAGCACACATAACAGATGCCGAAAATGGCGTTCTAAAATGGAGCACACACAGCAGACGCCGAAAATGGCGCTCCAAAATGGAGCACACACACAACAAATGCCGAAAATAGCGCTCCAAAAATGGGGCACATACATCAGATGCCGAAAATGGCACTCCAAAAATGGAGCACAATTCTAAAATGGACCACCAGATCAACTCAGTTCGAAGCAGCAGGCAAGTCAGGTGGCAGTTGGCGAGCCAGGTAAGTGAAAATGCATTGCATAACTTTGATAGGATTGTCACTGTTACACATTACACAAGTCCCATCAAAGTGGGGACGACTGTAGGCACTGCATTTTTGCATGTAAGACCCGATGATGAGTCTCATTTGGAGGCACTACCTTTTAAGTCACGGGAGCCGCGGGAAATGGACATCGGAAGGGAATCGGTATTTTTTTCGCTTGTTTAGCTTCAGGCTCGCTTGTTTGACCTCCCTTTAAAATACACCCTTAGCCTTGGCCCAAAACTACACCAAGCCCAATCCAATAAATAAATTAAAACATTTAAATTAAATAACTAATTAAAATTGAAATTAAATTAAATTAAAATCCAACACAAATTAAATTAAAACAAATTAAATTTAAATTAAATCTAATTAAATCTAAATACCAAAATAAAATAGATCACTTCCTAATTTAGACAAATCACTCACCAATTTTAATATATTACCCACCAAAAATATAAATATCCTTCCCTTAAATAAATATATCCCACCCAAATTACATGATTTTATCCCCTTAATAAATTGATGCATCCATATTTAATTGATTTTTTTCCTTTAAAAAACCATGCACAAACCCTAATTCTTTCCCTCTCACTATAAAAATAGAACAACTTCAACCCTTGGCTCGAAACTCTCTGACGGCCAAAAATAAAAACAAACACAAAACCATACCTCTCTTTCAACCCTACTCACGGAAAAAACCCTCATTTCCCATAATAACACCACTCATAAATACAGCCATTGACTGATCAAAACAACAAAAAATAACACCCATTCAGCCCACACCACCGACTGAAACATATAACAAAACCCTAAACACTCTATTCCCCTCTCTCGGCAGCCACTTGCTTCCCTCTCCACCACAAATAAATTGCACGCCAACAGCCCCTCATCTTGACTCCACGTGAACCAAAGCAAACCACCACTATCAAACGTCCTGCCAACGCAAAACCATTCACGAAGACACTCCCAAACTGCCACTCCATTCACGAAAATAAACCCATTCATGCCCATAAATGAACCACGCATATGGTTCTTCACCCACACTGAACGCAAAAACACGTGAACCAGCACCTTAGCATCAACCAGCCCCTCAACCCTAAACACCTTTCACGTCCCTCTCCTCACACAGAACACACACCTACAGTTCACAGTCCCTAACAGCCTATTGCCCTTCATAGATCAACTACGTAGCTACCTCACCTAACCGAATAACCCTAGACAGCCCTTAACAACAAACCTTACACGCCTCAAAACCTGCTCTCTCTCGCAACCCTGCACCACGCCCTCAGCCAAATAATAAATAACCAGTAACCCCTCGGCACTTCAGGCTCAAGAAACACACACTCAGCCTCACACCAATCTGCCCTCATCAATCAAACGTAGCCCTTCCACTAACGCCAAGCCAGCAGCCTCCCACGTCCCTTACCTCTCGCCATCTCACAAAATCAAAACAAAAAAACCCTTAAGCCACCGATCAAACAAACAAAGCCACCTGCCCATTGCCCATCTACACAGCAAGCATCTCAGCCTTTTACCTCACGTCCATAGCCAGCACAAGCCAACGCGTCTTCATGCCCACAAACAGCCATGCACCAGCCCTTTAACGCAAGCCACAAGTCCCAAAATCTGCCCTTAAACAGCTGCCTAAATAAGTCTTAGACTGCCACAACTCACTGCCCTAAACCACACCTCACCGCACTGAAAATACAATCCCTAATAACCTAAATACAGTCCCCGAAAATACCTCAAAACAGTCCCCGAAAATACCCCAAAACAAGAGCCCCTTGACCTCTAAAAAAGGCAAAAACAGTAGCTTTGAAGACCTGAAACAGTAAGCAGAAACACAGAGAAAACAGCAGCCAAACGGAGGTCAAACAGCAAGTAAAATAGTGAAACAGCGAGCTAAGACGCTAAGCCAGTGAAACGGAAAAGTGAGGAGCTTTAACCCTTCCGATCTCCGCGAAACGCAAGTCCAAAAGTCGGCAAAAAAGGTTAGACCTGAGGGTATTTTTCACACTCGTTTCAGTTTTATTTTTATTATTTATTGAGTATTGTTCGCATGATTATTATGTTAAAATGCATGTTGTGGCCCTTGAGCAGATAAATATGCATGTATTACGAAATATTGTATGTTGTGGCCTTGGGATAAAATGAAAGATGTGTCAACTCTCGCGGTATATCGGATGGAAACCCGGACATAAATTTCATAGCCGATTCTGAATGGACGGTAGTATGATCTATACTCGGGATACAACTCCACGTACCACTTGAGTAAACGGCACATTCTTTCGTTTTATGTTGCTTTGATTTATTTATTATTCGTCATTTAAATTCCGAATGTTATTTGTTTGCGCTTCTGTGTTAATCAATGTGAAATTGCATATTTACCGTCATTTTGATATCGCATGCTAGTATCACTATGATTTATTTGCATTTCTGTATTCATGAATGCTTGCCGTTATAATGATGTATTTTTGAAAGCATGCAAACTCGGACATAGGTTCTATACAAATTTAGATGCAAACTTCATCTTCATGTATGTGAATTAAGGATTATTATACACTTGGAAAAATATGTTGCTTAGGCTTGGTTAGATTATTGCACAAATCATTTTATTACAAGTGACATAAGTAAGGGACCATTCCGAACCCAATGGTTTGAGGTCTTCCCTTGCGAGGGGTGAGTGCGGCCTTAAATCTTTGTCCCGGTTCACACCGGGTGGTGACTCCATTATTCTCTGGTTTAGTCCCCCACAGACTACTCCGTACTCCCAACCGGGCCGCGAGCCCGGGACAGCATGCGTCGCCCAGTTCCTATGTCCCCACAGTCTGGCGACTCCACTGGGGATAGAGAATCGGCCCCGAAATAATGTCTTGTAATATTATGATTTGTGCTTTAATTAACTGTGTCTACTGTGAGTTAAAATGGGTTTAATCAAAGGCATATTGTTTAGGCTGGGTAATGGTTTGGTGTCTTCCTTCACTCACTACCTTTATAGAAGGAAAAGCTGTGAAGACACCTAGATAATCATCTACTTGTAGCCTATTGTGATGGACTAATTTGCGTCCCATGGTCGTGACCCATATTGTCAACGTTATCAAGATGCGTCCCAGGGTCGAGGCCCCCATTGTCGGTTGCAGTTATCTGGATGCGTCCCAGGGTTGTTGGCCCCCTGCATCATCAGTTTTGGGGATGCGTCCCAGGGTCGTGACCCACATTGTCAGTGGTATCAGGATGTGTCCCAAGGTCGAGGCCCCCATTGTCGGTTGCAGTTATTGGGATGCGTCCCAAGATCGAGGTCCACTACATCATCAACTCAGCTCGAAGCAGCAGGCAAGTCAGGTGGCAGCTAGCGAGCCAGCTAAGTAAAAATAAATTGCACAACTTTGATAGGATTGTCATTTTCATACACTCCGCAAGTCCCATCAAAGTGGGGGCGACTGTAGGCACTGCATTTTTTCATGTAAGTCCTTATGATGAGTCTCATTTAGAGGCACTACCTTTTAAGTCGCGGGAAACATACGTCGGAAGGGAAAAGTCAGAAATCAGTATTTTGTTGGATTTTATTCGATTGTTTTGCATCGGGTTCATTTGTTGGACTTCCGTTTTAAAACATCCTTAGCCCAAACCCCCGCAGGACACACACCAAGCCCACACACCACCACACACACACCAAGCCCACCAAATAAACCAAACCCTCGCCCAAAGAAGACCACCCACAGGCCCAAGCCCAATAAAACACATCCAAAAATAACAAAACACATATTTAACATATGGTGAAATTAAAACAAATCAAATAAAATCTAAATAATCGCATACCTAATCAAAACAAATCAAATATATGATCTTCCTAATCAAGCAAAATCTTGTCCCTAATTAAATAGAAGCTTTCCTTGTGTGACACTAATAAAATATATCCTCCATAATTACACAAATCCCATTCCTATTCAAAGAATGATTAACCATAGCCTTTCTCTATAAAAGAAATACAAATTCAACCTTTGCCCTCTCCTAGCTCATTCACGCATATTCACCCTTGAAACACAAAGAAAATAACACATACAGCTCATGTACCCTTCAAAACACTCCACGCACAATTGCCCACTAACACGCCTCAATACGTCCCCAAGCCACTAACGCACCCTTCACAAACTGCCAACACCTAGCTCACTCACGCCACCTGCCTTCAACCCCCTCATCAATTGCCCATCAACTTCACGATAAAACCCCCCCTCACCGATTCAACAGCCCATTTCCCTCACGGATAAAACCCACATGCACCCTTGTTTCACGTCATTAGCTACCCTCACAAAACAGCCCCAACTCACGCAAATAAACCTCTCTAAACTGCCTCAGTTCACGCTCACAAACTGTCCTGAAACCACACTGCAGTGACCGAAAAATAGCACCCTGAAATCGCACTATAATCACCGAAAAAATCACCCCAAACAGTGGCCTAAATTACCAAAAACAGTGGACAAAAAATTCAGTTTAAAACCCTTAAAATATTGCACAAAACAGCAGCCCTAATCCCCTTAGAAACCGTAAAAATAGTCCCTTAATACAGCAAAAACAGTGACTAAAACAATAGCAGCAAAACAGTAGTAAAATGGAGTAAAAAACAGCAGCCTAAACAGCGATACAGCGAGGAAAGAATGTGAACCAGTGAACCGGAAGAGTTGCGAAGTGTTAGCCCTTCCGACGGCCTTGTGCCGCACTTCCAAGAGTCGACATAAAAGGTTAGACCTGAGGGCACCTTTCTTATTTATTTTCATTCATCTTTTAATTATTTATTGAATTTCCTTCGCATGAGAGTCGTTGGTTAATGTGTGTTGTGGCCATTGGATGAATGAAAAATGTGTCGTCTCTTATGGTATATCGAATAGAAAGCAAGACGTAAATTCCTTAGCCGAATCCAAATGGACGGTAGTGCGGTCTGTACTTGGGAAACAACTTCACGTACCACATGAGGAAACAACACATATTTCACTTTATTTTATCTTGTTTGTATATTATTCGCATTTTATATTCCGTCTTTTACTTTCCGCACGTTACTTGCTTGTGTATTGATGATATAGTGCGAATGGGCTTAGTATGTTGGTCTAAAGGTTCTCTATTTGAAGGAAGAAAAGTATAAAAGGCTACCTTTACGACAATACTTTGTCGCGCCGGATGAAGTGTGTTTGATTGAATGTGAGATATGTTTAATCGAGTATACGAAGTCCTATATTGTTATTTTTATTTTCTATGCATTGTGAAGTAATGTGCATGGGCTTAGTATGTTGGTCTAAAGGTTCTCTATTTGAGGGAAGAAAAGTCCAAAAGGCTATCTTTACGACAATACTTTGTCGCGCCGGACGAAGTGTGTTTGATTGAATGTGAGATATGTTTAACCGAGTATACCAAGTCCTATATTGTTGTCTTTACTTTATATGCATTGTGATGTAATGCGCATGGGCTTAGTATGTTGGTCTAAAGGTTCCCTATTTGAGGGAAGAAAAGTCCAAAAGGCTACCTTAACGACAATATTTTACCGCGCCGGACGAAGTGTGTTTGATTGAATGAGAGATATGTTTAATCGAGTATACGAAGTCCTATATTTTTGTTTTTACTTTCTATGCATTGTGATGTAATGCGCATGGGCTTAGTATGTTGGTCTAAAGGTTCCCTATTTGAGGGAAGAAAAGTCTAAAAGGCTACATCTACGACAATACTTTGCCGCGCATTTTATTATTCTGTTATTTACTTTTTGTACGTCATCTCCTTACATAATCATGTATCATTTTGCAAGACGCATGGGCAAATCAAGTTGGATTAAATGTCCTCCATTTCGAGAGAAGAAAAGCCTAAGGGCAACCTTTACCACGATATTTTGCCACGCCGGACAAAGCACGTTCGATTGAACGTAAGATACGTTCAATCGGACACTTGAAGTCCTATATAGATGTGGGCATATATTGCATCTCTCTTCTTTCACCTTTATTGTCTATCTTCTTTTGCATCGCATCATGGCACGTTTATTTTAGTGTATAATTGCCTCTATAATTATCTCTTTACATTATGCATTTAATTGCCTCTCTTTAATATGCATGCTTGTACAATTATTGTTTATTTGCGTCTCAGTGTTTATCAATATAATGTGTTTATGAAATTATATGCTTGCCGTTATTCCAATTTATTTTTTATGCATAAACTTAGAAAGTAGATTATCCTTGGAAATATATGTTGCTTAGGCTTGGTTAGATTATTGCACAAATCCTTTCATTCAAGTGGCATAAGTAAGGGACCATTCCGAACCCAACGGTTTGAGGTATTCCCTTGCGAGGGGTGAGTGCGGTCTTAAATCATTTTATCGGTTCACATCGGGTGGCAACTCCATGTTATTTCTCCGGTTTAGTTCCCCCGTGGGCTATTCCGTACACCCTACTAGGCCGCGAGCTTTGAACAGCGTCGCCAATTTCTGTGTCCTACAACATTGTAATGTAATGCGCATGGCAAATCAAGTTGGATTAAAGGTCCTCCGCTTCGAGGGATGAAAAGCCTAAAGGGCTACCTTTGCCACGACGTTTTGCCGCGCCGGATAAAGTATGTTTGATCAAACTTGAGATACGCTCAATCGAGCACTCGAAGTCCTATATAGATGTGGGCATATGTCACATCTCTTCCCTTTCATCCTTATTATCTATCTCATTTTCTGCACCGCATCATTACACGTTTATTTCGATATACAATTGCTTTTTTTATTACCTATTTACGTCATGCACTTAATTGTCTCTCTTTATTATGCATGCTTGTACAATTATTATTTACTTGCATTTCCGTATAATGTGTTTATGAAATTATATGCTTGCCATTGCTCCGATTTGCCTTTATGCATGCAAACTTAGATATGAGCTTTATTTTCATGCATGTGAACTTAGAATTAGAATACTCTTGGAAATATATTTGCGTGGATTCGATTAAATTATTACACAAATCATTTCATTACAAGTGGCATAATTAAGGGACCATTCTGAACCTAGCGATTTGAGGTCTTCCGTTGTGAGGGATGAGTGCGGCCTTAAATCATTTTCCCGGTTCATATCGGGTGGCGACTCCATTTTTAGTTCTCCGGTTTAGTCCCCTGTGGGCTATTCCGTACTCCCGACCGGGCCGCGAGCCCTGGACAGCGTCGCCGATTTCTGTTGTCTACAATTAGCATGTGTGATTATGAGCTAATTATGAGTAATTATGCTTAATTGATTAATTAAAGATTAAAGTTGCCATTCTATAGTTTTAATTCCACTAAATTATAACCTAGAATTTTTCTTAAGTTATTTCAAGTGATGAGACTTGTTTGGTGAATTATTGAATTGATTAAAGCATAGAATTAATTCAATTTAATGTAAATTGTCGAATTAGAGTAATTTATGAAATTAAGGTTCTTAACCTAATCCAATTTTGGGAATTTTCATATATGTATTTTAATTTGATATATATTTTACGTATATTAAATTTGGGAATGATTGGATTTGATCTTGACATATTTTGAACATTTGGGGCCAAATTGTAATTAAGAAAAAAATCTGGGGTGCTCTCGGATTTTGTTGAAAAATTGGGGGTTTGTGTTGTAAATTGTAATTTCATGTATTAGACATGTATAAATCATTTTGGGATTGATTTAGAATCAATTAAATATGTATTTGACTATTTAAGGACCAAAATGATTAAATTGCAAAACTTTAGGGCGATTCGGTAATTAATAGAAATTTGATTTATTAGGTTAAAATTTCAGATTTTAAGTATTGGTTAATTAAATAAATAAGTTTATTTAATTGTTCTAAGAAAAATTTTTGAAATCGGAAAAATCTATTTTTCGTATTCCGCTGCACTAACTCTGTAATTCCGTATAAAACCGCAACAACAACGTCGACACCCACAAACGTCATTCAAAACACATGCAATCAATTAAAAATATGTTGGACAATTATGACCCATAACGTCACTATTTGTACAGATCATAGTGTTGTTGTACAAATTAATTATGTGACAAAGGAGATTGCACTCTTATCATTTGTGATTAGATCACCTAGATGTAAAAATGATAGGAGGTCCCTGTGATTTGTTCCTGGATTGAGAATGATATGAGACCGTATCAATCCACGAAGGATAAATCATTAAATATCCCTAGTCAGAGTATTATCGAGATTGGACATCGATAAATACGTAAAAGACTAGTATTACACTTGTGCGCGTTGTGAGGGCACAACGGCATAGTTCTCATATGTTTGGGTATAGGATACTCATGCAAGTGTAATAGGAGGTTGTGTTTTACCGATGGTATGGGAAACAACTTCGCTCATGATAGAACCCCTCGGAATTCCATTAGTAGTATGATTATGTATCTATGGAAATCCGAAATCAGGGTAGGTGTATTTGGTCTTAACCTGAGACTTGCACCGCTAATACTTGCGACAATCAATATACTTTGGTTTTGGTCGTCCAGGGCTTTAATCGGTTTCTGTGTACGCCTCTTCTGGGTATATCGAGAATCGTAGTGTGTTGGGTGTGATGTCAAGACGGAAGTGTCACTGCAGTCATATGGAGATGATGATCACGTAGGGATACATAACTGTTTCTCTAAAAAGGTTGCAACCGTCGGGATAATATGACTTGGTCATGATTATCCGATAATAAAGAGACTAGTTGCTCGTCATCCGATATATGCTTCATACGGGGCAGACATTGTACCAGCCCCAGGCCTTACATGTGATCATCCGATACTGGATCGAAATACGCAGTACTACGTATACTACGCCTGATATAGATCCTTTATTCCTGCAAGGATATTTCTGGAGAATTGGGTAGGCATGGCGCTTTGCTAGAAGCCAACCTTGTCTTGTAAATCGGTACGTTCTGATAGTCCGACGAACGAATTTACTGCCAACATATCCGGCGATCTCATGGGTCACTTCCCGAAGATTCACCGATGACGTATGACTCGCACTTTTAATTAATCTGGGATTAATAAGATGAGAGAGAAAATTAATCTGGGAATAATTGCGGAGATATTTTATCTGGGATAAAATATCATTTAAAGAGAGATAACGATTAATTTGGAATTAATCGGTTAAATTAATATATTCGATATATTAAATGAAATTAGATTTTAATTCGGGCGAACGAATTAATTTAGAATTAATTCGTTAGCAACGTGAATAGTGATTTTGCTAGGCATAATCATTTAATTACGTCACAACGAGAAATTCGTTAATTTGGAATTAGGAACCCGAGCCCGGGATTGTTTGCGAGCGCATTCGTATTTCGAATTCGAGTGCGGTATGCAAGTCAAATCAAGCGTCAAATCGCTAGTCACATCAAGCGTCAAATCATGTCACTTTGAGTGATGTGACAATTGATTAATTGATTGATTGATTGATGTAGTGGTTGGCATTTATGGCTTTAAATTGTTTGACTTTTTGAAAGCCAAAAGTGTGTATATGTTTTTGAAAATCAATTACACATTTAATCTCTCTCTTTCCTCTCTTTGCTCACGTTTTGGAGCAACCATTTTCTTCTCTCATCTCACGCCCATTTTGGGCAGTTTTTGTTCTTCTGTTTTGTTGGGCAGAACCGAAAATGAAGGGAAGCTAAGTGCGATTTTGTTGCAAAATCAAGAGTGCTAGCACACTCCGGGATCATGCGAAGGTGATAGAGAAGTCCACCCATGAGCCGGGAATCATTTGACGAAGCTTGGAGCTTGATTCTTGAAGCTTGAAGCTGAAAATGGTGATGACAGAAATTGCCACTGCCGTGACATGTGGGAGGCAGAAAGTTGATTTTTTGTTCGTTGCCGCGTCGCTCAACCGATCGATGTGAGTATTCCACAACTCCCTCGTTGTATTCGCATTTGTTTCATGCTTGTTTATTGATCCTTGGGACCTTAGTATTTTCCAACAATGGTATCATGAGCAAGGAAAAGCATGAAATATGACTTAGGGTTAAAATTTGGGTAAAAATGTGTTTGAGCATGATTTATGAAATTGGATGAATGAATATGTTTTAATTGAAGATTGATAGGATCAATTTGTTGAAATTTTGTTTGGAACAAATTTGCCCAAAATTTTGGTGTTGGCCGAAAATGTGAAGTGCCCTAATTGTCTTGGAATTTTGTTTTTTGATTCATTGGATGACTTGAAAACAATTGGGGATGTTGACTTAATGTTGATTTGGATTCAATTGGATTGGGTTTAAAATTGGACATGAAAATCCCCTTTGGCCGAGACTTTGTGTAGCATGAATGGGTTTGATTTTTGGATAAATTTTGTTGGACATGATTTAATGATGATAAGCATGATTAATTTGGCTAATTTGATGTTTTGGAAATATTGATTTGGGTAAGTAATAATGCTATACACTTTAGGATAATTAAATGTGAAATTGGATTTTGTAATTTAATTATGTTGGGCCTTAAAATTGGATTTGGGCTTGTTATGTTGTTATTGGGCTTGGTTGTACCAAGATGGGTTTAGGAAAAATTGGTTGGATCCAATTAGGCCTAAAACCGCATCCATAAAGCCCAAATGCGACTAATGGACCTTAATTATTTAATTGAGCCTAATGGGCCTAAATTGATTTCTGGGTTTATGGGGTAACTCCCGGATTGGACTTTGGTTATTGGGTTCGACCCGAGTTGACCAAAAGTCCACGCCTTAAGAAATTAATTAAAAGCTCATTGGACTTTAATTAAATTGACGTTGGACGTTAATCGGGCTTTGAGACCCGTAACGATTAAATTTGGAATTTAAGTCATAAAAATTTATTAAATAAAGTGTAGTATTTAATTTGGAATTAATTAGTGAATTAGTATTAAATACAAATTGAATTGGATTTTATTATGTAGTTTAATTTAATTCAAGAATTCGTACTTTGAGTACTTATTCGCAAAACGAGTTTGACTCGAGCAAAATCAAATCGTTGTTTGAACATTGGATGATCACTAATTATCAGATTAATTAATTTGATTAGATTGATTGATAACATACGTGTGTGAATACATGGTTGCGATGCATGAATAATGTATATCAGATGGATATTAGATGGGTGGGACAATTTTAGAAATTGTTGTAATAAATTTGATTTATTAATTGGACCTGCGTGTCCAGCCTTATTACCTCCTTATTCTTTGTATTCTCTTCTCACCTAATCCCCTCAATGTTAATGAGGTTTCTTTATAAGTGTAGTGTAACGGGTAGAAATAAATACATGTGCTAGCGAGAGAGAAAGGGAGAGATTTGATATAGGATCAATGTGTAAAATATCCATCAGCATATCATTATTATTTATTTATACGCACTTTATTCTGTGTTTAGAATGCATGTTTAAGGGTGTATGATGATGAGACCTTAACAAAGATAATAAATCGGTTGCCAATTTGCACGCGAAAAACCCTCACAAAATATTATGCGTTTTTCCTTCCATTGAGTGATTCTTACTCAAGATCCAAGACTGGCATTGGCTTGTTGGCCAAAGTCAAGGCCTTTGTCCGTCGAGGATGTGTTTGAATCACGAGAGCTTTGTTCCATATTGGTGTCTTGTCCAAGTTGTGGTTTGTTGGCCAAAGTCAATACCACTTCTTGTCCATCGACATTGATTACGAAGCTTTCCATGGTCAATGGGTCGCGCTTGACTGGGATCACTAAGTTTGTTGTGCCAAAACCAAGGCTCAGTTGATTCAGAGGAAAAAGGTTAGGTAATACATTGGATGTATTGGCATATATAAGATATATGTTTCGGACTTGGATGTCCCCCTACTGGATCTAGGAATTGGATTGGATCCAATTGATCTTAGAGATCTGCCTAGTTAATTATCATACAATTTGTTGGCCAAAGTCAAGATTGTGTGATATTTAACGGGATCCTAGCCCGCTAGGAAACACGATTTCCCGAGTACTCGACAGAGGGTTAGAGGCTCGCCGAAAAATTGTGGGAGGTAAGAATTAAATTTGCAATATTCGTTTAATTACTTGTCAAACGCGCTCAAATCAAATATCATTCGTCAATAAATTAAATTTTAGTTCGACTAATATTTAAATGTTGTTTTATAGATAGTTGGATTATATTCAAACTATTCATTTATAGTTGATTTTATAATTGGATTATAGTAATCAATATAATTGATTTTAATCGATTGAATTATAGTTGATTAAATAGTTGGACTATAATAATCATTATAATAAATAGTACCGGAAATCGTTGATTAAATAGTTGGACTATTAAAATCAAGATAAAATTGAAAGATTGACATTTAAAACATAATCCTAGGGAAAGTGTATTTAAATGGTTTAATTTTCAAATTGGGAATAAATTTCAGGATGGTCCTGGAAATTAATAAGTTACTTTATTTGATAAAATAACATATTATGCCTAAAGCCCGGAGTTAAGCAAATAGTCGAGCATAATCTTTGGAAGATTTATGTGATGATAACTTAAGTGCTTAATCCATTATACTTACCGCAGTAGACTCCTTAATTTCTGAATCAGAACTAAGGATTAGATCCTTAAAGTATGATAAAGAAATTGAAGGATCTTCATAAATCTATGCTTAGTTTTAAGAAGTACTAAATTGCAATTAATAACTCGTGGAGAGTTAATGGCTATTCTCAATTAGACAAAGTCAATGTTTGCAATGAGGCAAGTAGCGCTAATCGCAGCTTACTTCGATATTCTAGAATTCCAAGGCTTGGCCAAAGGCTTATGGGATATGAAAAATGGCAAAGGCAAAATCATTATAATCTTCTGGGAAGATAAAGGAAATATCCCAAAATGTCTGCCTAAATTATGGCAAACAGGATCGCGGAAGCGTGACTGTCGTTTGGACAAAGCAGACATGAAGGAATTGAAGACGAGCAAGGCTGCGACTTTAAATATATTTGTCATATATATGTTCACTACTAGTATTAAAATTAGATTTTAAATACTTAGTGTGGTACATAAATATGAATTGATGTTCGGAATTTGCTATGAGCAGGATACTGACTTCAATATAGATTTATCTGCGAATTGGAAACGGGATGAAAGTCGTTGTTTTAACCGCAGAAACCTAAATTTAGGAACTACCTTCGGGTGTGTACCTAAATTTGGAAACTGTTATAATGTAACTAGTTTAACTAGAAACATTATTTCTATATCAGTGTTTAACCCGCTATGGGTGAACCTTTATATTCTAGAACACTAAAAGTGTTTTATTATATAAAGATGATATTGAGATAAACACATTAGATGTGAATAACATAGTTTATATTTTGAATATAAATAAAATCTCAAACGTATAACATGACAAACAAATAGCTCAAACTGATTTGATTAGAAGAGACTTAATTGTGGCATTATTGTCTGGGACACAATCAAACAAGAATCGTATATCCACACTTTTGAAGAGTGGGTACTAGGACTAATTTGATTCTAATCAAATAAAGTATACGAATCTAGTTTATTGGGCAAAGTGCCTAAAATACTATTTACTTGGTAAAAGTGTAAATGCCACTAATCTCTTAGCCCTAGTTCATAGTGAAGCAAGTGGGCCCATGTCTAGCTAGGCTAGAGGTGGATATGAATATTTCGTGACCTTTATGGATGTGGCATCGCATTATGGTTATGTGTTTCTTTTGAAGAACACAAATCGTAAACTTTTTATGTTTCGACACGAAATAGACAAACAGATCGGTTAAAGTATTATACCGTCACGGTTAGACCGTAATGGAAAATACTTAAGTAATAAGTTTCTAATATACTTGAACGAGTATAGTATTCTTTCAATGAGGACTCCTCCCGGAACACGTCACTTGACGGTGTGTCCGAACCGAGTAACCGAATTATGTTAGAATGATAAGGTTAATCCTGATTCGCTCTGAGCTACCATTTCCTTCAACGGATACGCAAAAACAGTGCAGAACTTATTTAGAATAAGGTTCCATAAAAATCTGTTTGACAGACATCATATTAGATATGAACGGGAGAGAAACCGGGTTTCTCATTCCTGAAAATTTGGGTATGCTAGGTATATGTTTGGATGATACCAGACTAAAACCCAAGTTGGATAAGTGCCAATTGTAGGTTATCCTAAGGATACATAAGTATAGTACTTATACATCTCACTAGAGAACAATTAGATTGTTATTCACCATGCGGTTTTCCTAAGAGGAATACCGATATGCAGTGGTAAGTGGGAGGATAGTAAAACTCGATGAAAATCGGAGTAATACTGTTCAAGGTACCAAGTCCTTAATGGAACATATATAGTTCATCAAGGATGAAACTATACCAATAATCTTCGAATACACAAGAACCACGTAAGTCGGAGAGAGTCAGAAAACAACCTAGGGTATGGGTTTCTGATCTCACCTCATAAAGATGTCAATCTTATTGAGGTATACCAACTGACTACGTATGAGGAAGTGATACAAGGTATCGATTCCCTGTTATGAAAAAGTGTCATGAGTCCAAAATGGATTCCATGTATATCAACTATGTTTGGATACTAGTTGATGTACCGCAAGGCATTGTGCCTATTGGTACTTATAAGTCTTCAAGGAAGACATACATGGATGGCAATATACCAACGTACTAAGCTAGGCTTGTAGCGGAAATGTATCGTTATCAACATTGTGTCGATTACGATTCAACCTTTTAACTGTTGCCACGGTAAATCCATTTGGATAATGCTTGCTAAAGCTGCGTGTTTCAATTATGAAATATGTCAACTTTACGGGAAAATCGATTTCCTGAAAAGGAAACCTTTTGGAGGATGTTTACAACATCCTGTCGGTTTTGTCGTACTAAAACTAGCAAACAAGGTTTGCAGGTTATTCGATCCATGTTTGGATTTAAACAAGCATTAGGTTCTTGGACTTATCGTTTTGATGTAATCATAATAGTTTATGATTTAATTCAAAACGAAAATGATTCTTGTGTATATAAGGAGGTTAGTGGGAGCGCACTGACAATAAAATGTCCTATGAATAATGATAATATATATGTCATTTCTTGGAAATGATATTCCCATAATAAAAATCGGTGAAAGCTTGGCTTTCATGAAAACTCTCCGAGAATTCGTTCATTGAAAAATGTACGCGACCTGGTATCTCATACGTTTTGAGCATATGAATTCACAATCAGGCCAATCCAAGTGATAGTCACTGGATTGATGTTAAGAACATCTGTTAGTATCTTAGAGAACTAAGGATGATGTCTTAAACTATGGATATGGAGAACTTGAAGTGACTGGGATCACTGTAGCAAGTTTCCTAACTAATAAAGACGACTAAAAGTCGCAAACGGTACTGTACAGTTTGAATAACGGTACAGTGAGCTGGAAATCTTCCAAGCAAGATATTTTTACCGAATAAACAACAAATGCGGGTTACTATTAACTAATAATTGTCATTTGGCAGGTACTAGTGCTATTATTTTACTCACCCTTTTCAGGTGTAATAAATTCAACTCATCATTGCACTTTTGAAGACATTCAGAGTAAAACATGGAAGCCACTTCAAGAAGACGAGTTGAAAATATCTGTGTGTTTTGCGGTAACAGTGTTGGTGTTAAGCCACAATACGTAGAAGCAGCACAGGAATTGGGTCGAGTCTTAGCTGCAAGGAATATGCACTTAGTATATGGCGGAGGCAATCTTGGACTTATTGGGATCGTTTCAAATGCTGTACAGGAAAGAGGCAGTCACGTTTTGGGAATCATCCCAAAACCCTTGGCAGAGGCAAATCTTATTGAGCCATCAAACGGAGAGGAACTGATCGTGCCAGGTATGCCTGAATGATTGGTAGAAATGATTAATCGTGCTGATGCTTTTATTGCTTTGCCAGGTGGCTTGGGTACATTGGAGGAAATTTTTACAGTGTTATCTTGGGCGAAACTGAACATACACCAGAAACCGCTTAGACTGTACAACGTTGAAGGATTTTTGATTTTCTTTATGTGTTTCTTGATGATGCCCAGAGAAATGGGTTCGTGTCAAAACCTTTAAAAGAAATCCTCTTTACTGCCAGAACTGCTCCGGATCTAATTGACCAAATCTTAGCCTATGAACTACAAATTGACCCTATCCTTTCAAAGTTAAATTGGTCTGAGGACGATCGTGGTAAGAGGCGTCGGATTAATCTGGATCTTAACCTTTAACTTTTCGTATAAAATTTCAGCTAACCAGGTACTATCTTCTAAACTCTTCTTCTACTGTTTAAGACATTGGGGAAAATGTCTCATTTAGGTTTGGGGGAGGGAATTAGTTGATCAGTATCTTTTTTTAGTTGCGTGTTGTTTTTGTTTTTTTAGTCCAAAATTTTTCGAAAAATACAAAAAATTTGAAAAATTTTCAAAAATTACAAAAATATTTTGCGTTTTTTTGTTTTTATTTTGACTAAAAATGTGAAATTGGTGAGAGATAGCTGTGTAAAGAGTTCTCATTCCTGAGACTTATCTCAAACCTATTTCGGAACAAGTTAATTTTTGTTTATTTCCTTTTGAATTATTTAATTTGTAAATTCTCCATAAAATTGACTAAAATGGATCTTCATATGCTCAATTTGCAGGTATTATCAACATGCATGGTAACATACGGACATGAGCTATAATTGAAAAGTTTTTAATATTCAGTGCTCTAGTTTAATTGGAGGAAGCATCTCGAAAAAGCAATGGAGTAAAAAAAAAACGTCTGAGATCCGAGTTATTAAGTCCGTAGGGGTGTTTTAACACTTAGTGCCCTAAAACCAACTAGTTCGGGAGTCACTGACCCAAAGCTCGCTACATGGATCAAAGATGCTGCAAAAATATATATATCTGAAGTATGAGTAATTAAGTCCGCAGGGGTGTCTAAACACTTGGTGCCCTAAAGCCAATTGGTTTGGGAGCCACCGACCCAACACTCGCTACATAGATAGAAGATATTGTATATAAATCAAAAAATCAAAAAATCAAAGACAAAATCAGAAAAATCCGAAAATTTATTCCATTGCTACAAAAAGGTGTGAATTCTGATAAAACTTTATGACAAAAATATTACTCTCTTATCAACTGCACTTGTGACTGTTGTGGGCAAAAATGAGTTGATTAATATTTTGTTGGATGTGCATATGGAGAATGGTAAATATAACCGGAGAATTTACTTTTTCAGTAATTCAGAAAGAAAGAAAACAACTAGTGACTTGGAGTAGAAGTTTCACCTGATTAGTCACTAACTTCTTTATTCTCTTTTCTCTTGTCTTTTTGCTTTTGTGTGCATTAGTTTCACTACCTTTTTACTTTTGTAAAAATATTTGTGGGTATCATTGATGTAAACCCTCAAAAGACTACAACTCGTCCACTATGGACACCTGGGAGTTTAAAGGCTTGTTGCATATGCTAAATGCAACTGTGATCCCTACAAAACTGGCTTAGTTAAATTTTATTTTAAAGATGTTTATGTTATTTAATTCTGTGTTTTGCTCGAGGACTATCAAAATGTTAGGTTTGGGGGTGTGATGAGTGGTAAATGTATCACTATTTCACACTCATTTGACCTAATATTTTGTATAGTTTCTTGAGTTTTGTGAATATTTTGATGTGTTTTGTGTTATTTTGTAGATAAATAAAGTTTCAGGACCCTATGGAGGTGATTTGGGGCCAAAATAATGAAAAACACAATAAATGGTATTTTGGTCATTTGGCGTGTCGCGACGCGCAGGCTGCTTCGCGACGCCTAACGTGTGCCGGACTTTGCTAACGTGCACCGGACTTTGCTAACGTGCGCTGTGCCACTTGTCAACATCACAGTCGATCTGCTAACGTGCGCCATGCCACGTGTCATCATCATGTGGTGCAGAAAATCACCATCGCCATATGTCGACACGTGTCATCCCGCGTGTCAGCCACATCATCATCCACGTCAGTAGAAAACCGAGTCAACCTGTGATGTGTCAGCCACATCATCATCAACCAATCACAGCATGCCACGTGTCGCAATTCTATGGTGCCGACAATCACTTTCACCACGTGTCGCCACGTCAGTGCCACATCATCGCCACGTCAGCTCAATTATTGACTCAATTATCCGAATTGACATGTGGTAGATAAGAATCTGAAATGGACCAATCATGTGTTGACACGTCAGCGCATCGCGACGCAAGAAGAAATGTTCGCCTCGCGATGCGTGGCACTTATAGACGCCTATAAATATAGCTCGAAATTTCAGTTTTAGATGTATATTCCTCTCTGAATTTTGTGATGTAAATAGGGAGTTTTCTATCTAGTTTCTTTTAAATTTCACTTTTGTAATTAATTTTAATTACGTTCTGTAATAATAGTAATTTACTTTCTTTACTTTTACAGTTTTTACTATTCAACCATGAGGAGGTAACTTCCCCCTGCTATGGTGAAATGTAATTCTTTTATTATTGCTATTTAGATTAATCTCCCTTAAATATAATATATTCACTATTTAAAATTTGTCTTAATAAGGATACCGCTATATCGGTCGGTTGGTAATTCATTTTAAACTAGTTTAAACCTGACTAAGCAAGGATATCGCCATATTGGTCGGTTGGTAAATAAATTTTCTTACCGCCTATATGGTAGGTTTATTTTGGTTCCGCCTTTATGGCTGATTGGACTTAATTTAACTTAATCAAGTTACCGCCTATATGGCTGGTTGGTAAAATAATCACAAGTTAATATATTATATTAAGGGAGATATTTAAATTAGTAGTAGTAAAAGTTGATCCTTTTACCTTAGCATTTTATTTTATTGTAATTTACTTTTCAGCTTTTACTTTACCGCAATTACTTTTCAGCATTTTTACTTTATGTCTTTTACTTTTAAGTTTTTACTAGCCCTAGTTATGTGTCGTAACTAAGTTAGTTATCTGGGGTTGTGAAGAATTCTAATATCACCGGTTTATAAGGGGTTATTTTATAGTTTGGGTAATTTAAAGGTTTACTTATTAAGTCTTAAGCTTAATGTGTCATGTTAATTGGCCACTAAAAAGATTGATCTGGTAAATCTAAAATAAACTTGACAAAGGAATTTTAGGTTCCAGCCTTAGACTTAATAGCCCACGATCTTCCTTGAGGATAGATAACCCTTTAATAGATTTCCTTACAGGATAGACATATACCTGTCGGGTGGGGGTAGCCATAATTGGAACTTAAACTTAATGAATCCAGGTAATTTGGTTGACATAGACATATGGTTCAATTGGGTTATACTGGGTATTTGCGTCTGACCATCGACAGAGGCTTTCGCATAATTTAGTGTTCCAGGTTAGTAAACCGATTTATTACACAAACATGAAATAACCACTTCATCTTTTAAAAGATATTAGAATATTCACAACCCTAGATAGTTTCCTAATATTGAATTTTCTTAAACCTACTTTCGTACAATTTTATTTACTTGTTTTTAAATTTAAAATCATCACCATTTCAAATCAATCAATCAACCTGTTAGATACCAGTAATCATTTGACCTCATAAAATTAATAGATTAGGTATTAAGTCCTCGTGAGATTGATACTTTTTATACTACTTGAACGATACGTGCGCTTGTGTTATACGCATGTGATTATAATCGGTCAATATGTTGGCAGTAAATATGATCGTCGGACTATCCGAACACATGCGTTCCCGGTACCACGTTCTTACCGATTTACAAGACATGGTTGGCTTCTAGCAAAGCATTGTGCCTCCCAATTCTCCAGAAATATTCTTTTAAAGAATATGTAATCTTCGTCAGGCGTAGTATATGTAGTATTGTGTATTACGATCCAGTATCGATATCACATGCTTAGCCTGGGGTTGGAATCGTGTCTGCCCCGTACGAAGCATATATCGGATCTCTGGTAACTAGTCTCTATAATTGGATAAACATGACCTAGTCATATTATCCCGATGACTGCAGTACTTAAGAGTACCAGTTCCGTATCCTACGTGATCATCATCTCCATATGACTGAAGTGATACTTCTATCTTGACATCACACCCAATAGACTACGATTCTCAGTATACCCAAAGAGGCGTACACAGAACTTGTTAAAGCCACGGATGACCAAAACCAAAGTATACTGATTGACGTAAGTATTAGCGATGCAAGTCTCAGGTTAAGACCAAATACACCTACCCTGATCCGGATTCCCATAGACAAATAGTCATACTACCAATGGGATTCTGATGGGTCTATCCAGAGCGAAGCTGTTTCCGTACCATCGGTAAACAGAACCTCCTATTACACTTGCATGAGTATCCAATGCCCAAATATATGAGAACTATATCGTTACGCTTCCATAACACGCACAAGTGTAATACTAGTCTATTATGCATTATCGTTGTCCAGTCTCGATAATACTACGACTAGGGATATTTAATGATTAAACCTTACGTGGATTAATAATGTCTCATATCTTATTAATCTGGTACTAATCATATGGACTTTTATCATTTATATATCCCGGTAATCCAATTACAAATGATAAAAGATCAATTTCCTTTGTCACATAGTTAATTTGCACAACAACACCATGTTCTGTACAAATAGTGATGATATGGGTCATAATTGTCCAACAATCTCCCACTTGGCCTATAGCCAATCACTCAAGTGTCCTACACCTGAAATATATACGGGTCGCTTAAATTTCTGCTGAAAAATAGCTTTCGTCAGCGGATTTGCAATGTTATCGGCTGATGCGATTTATTCGATCATCACATCACCACGATGTATGATCTTGCGAATCAGATGAAATAGTTAAAGTACATACTTAGATCATTGATGAGACCGCGGTTCCTTAGCTTGTGTTGTAGCCCAGCTCAGCTGCTAACAAAACTATACCTAATCCAATTACGATTATATAGATCCAAAATACTTCTTTTGCTGCCTCAGCTGTAGTAATATTCCGCTTTTGTTATTTATACGGCAACAGTATCTAGCTTGGAAGATTTCCAGCTCACTGTTCCGTTATTTAAACTAAATATGTACCCTTATTGTGACTTAAAGTCGTCTTTGTCGGTTTGGAAAATTGCAGCGGTGAAGCTAGTCACCTCAAGTTCTCATTTCCCATATTATCATAAAGCATCCTTAGTTAGTCCAAGATACTCAATGATGTTCTTTACATTAATCAAATGACCATCACATGGATTGGCCTTATAGCGTCTATGTAGAACACAGAAATCGGTGATGCTGTTCCAGGCTCGCGGACCGGCTTGGAGTACGGAATAGCCCACGGGGGACTAAACTGGAGAAATAACATGAAGTCACCACCCGGTGTGAACCGGGAAAATATGATTTAAGGCCGCACTCACCACTCGCAAGGGAAGACCTCAAACCGTTGGGTTCGGAATGGTCCTTTACTTAATGTCACTTGTAATGATGTGATTTTTGCAATATCTCAACCGAATCTACGCAACATGCTTAAGAAAAACCTATATCTAGTTCATGTTTATAAAGATAAATCATATGTCTAAGCTTGCATGCTTGAAAAGAAGGTTATCACCACGACAAACACACAATAACACACGGCAATCTCATACTTTAATCATATAATACGGAAAGCAAATAACAACCTAAACATAATGGAAATCCCAACGCAAAATATTCTAACCATGCTTAAAAATAAACAACTAAATCATGCTTAGAAACAAATAACATACTAGTAACCTAATCATGCTCGAATACAAGGTTGGATGAAACGAAATATGTGAATCTCTCAAATAATACGTGGCATTGTATCCTGAGTGCAAACCGCAATACCGTCCATTCGGATTCGGCTACGAAATTTATGTCCGGGTTTCCATCCGATATACCACAAAAGAGAACACATATTCCGTTCACCCGGAATTCACATCATGCATCAACAAACGACTCTCATGCGATAATATATTAAAATAAATAAAAAAATGAAGAATAATAAATAAAGAATGTGCCCTCAGGTCTAACCTCTTTTGTCGTCTCTCGAAAGCGCGTTACACGGCCGTCGGAAGAGTTGATATTCTGCAACTTTTCCGGTTCACTAATCCAATGTTTTTCCTCGCTGTTTCGCTATTTGGGCTCCTGTTTTCACTCCATTTTGCTGCTGTTTGTGTTGTATTTTCTGGTCACAGTTTTAAGGCAAGTATGGGACTATTTTGGCAGTTTTTCGCTGGTCAGAAGGTGCAGTTCAGGGCAGTTTCTGGGGTGTAATTTGTGGTAGTTTAGGTGCAGGTTAGGACTGGTGAAGTGCGTGAGTTAGAGGGGCTGATCTGTGCATGCGTGAGTGAGCTGAGTTGAAGGTGTGTGCGTGGGGTAGTTTGTGGCTTGATGAAGACTAAGGGGCCGTGAGGCAAGGTGAGGGGTTTACGTGAATGGGGCTTTGTGTGTGAATGCTTGTTGGTCAGGGACGTGAATGGCAGGTGGCGTGATGAAGGCTAAGGGCTGATTGAGTGGGCAGTAACGTGAAGAAGGCAGGGGCTGATTGAGCGGGCAGTAACGTGAAGAAGGCAGGGGGCTGATAAAGGTGTGTGGCGTGAATTGCTATAGGGCTGTAAGGGCTATTTGTGAGCTACGTGAGTGGAGTGTGTGAAGGGGCAGGTGGTGTGAGGCAGTGAAGGCTGGTCAGAAGGTTACGTGAAGGGCAGTGTATGGCGTGAATGGAGGCTTGAAGGCTAGTGGCGTCATTGAAATGTGAAGGGCTTTATTGCGTGATTTGGGGGCTACAGGTCAGGGGCTTTCGTTTGGTGTGTAGTGTGTTGCTTGGCCTTTTAGGGTTTTGTTGCTGAAAGTTTATGTGTGTACTTGTAGGTGGCTTGAAGAATAATGGCGTGTGGAATGGGTAGATTTGTGCAAGGCTTGTGCGTGAGTGGCTTTTTGTGTGATGAGTGATTATGCGTGAAGGGCTGGTATGAGTATCCTGGGCGATGTGGGATTGAGGGGAGTGATGGGTTGTGAAGTGTTTGTGCGTGAATTGTGAAGTGTTTGTGCGTGAATTGTGAAGACAATTAAGGTGGGTAGTTTCCTAATCGATGTGGGATTGAGGGGAGTGATGGGTTGTTGTTTTAGGCGTGAAGGGGTTGGTTTCAGGGAGGCTACTGGGCGTGTTTGAGGGTTGTTTGTGAGGGGGTGCAGTGGCGTGAACAAGGGGCTGGTTCTGGGGTGTTTTAGCACGAGCAGTGGGCTATTTCAAGAGACTTTTCTGGTCAGTATTTGGGCACAGGATTTGGTGAATTAAGGGGGGGTGACTTGCGTGAAGAGCAAAAGCTGAATGAGGGGCGCTACTGGCCTGAAATGCAAAGGCTGAATGAGGGGGCTGACTTGCGTATGAGAGGGCTTGTAGTGAGGGATGTGGGACTTGTGAGTAGTTGAAGGGCTTACGTGTTGTCTCTCTTGTGTTATCAAGGTGCTATATATGTGCTATGAAGATTCTAAGTACGTGCTAGGGGTTGCTCGGGATTTCAAGGGAGGAAAATGGTGGTTTATATAGGCAAAGGGAGATGCATTAATTGGGTAGGCAACCATTAGTGAGGGGTATTAATTGAGAGGCTTGCTTTGTTGAAATAAAAGAAAAGAAGATGGTTAAGGTCATGGGCGTGGGGTTGGAGCTTAAATGGTGTAGGGTTGGCTTAATTAAATGGTGATGGGAGGCTATTAAATGGCTTGGAAAAGCTTGTTGAAAATGGAGACTATTGTAAGTTTGATGTCAAATGTATGGGGTCTGCATGGTGGAAGGGTAATTGTTGTTTGAATATTTAATAGAGAAGGTAAATATGTGTAATAGGCGTGGGCCATGGTGTTTCGACCCAACAAAACATCAATTCTTGACTCTTCCCTTCCGACGTCAATTTCTCGCGACTTCCACGACATAAAAGGTAGTGCTTCCGTACGAGACTCATCACCGGGACTTACATGCAAAAATACAGTGCCTACAGTCGCCCCCACTTTGATGGGATCTGTGCAGTGTGTGACAGTGATAGTCCTATCAAAGTTCGTGCAATGCATTTTTACTTACCTGGCTCGCCAGCTGCCACCTGACTTGCCTGTTACTTCGAACTGTGTTGGTGATGTAGTGGGCCTCGACCTTGGGACGCATCCCGAAACTGCGATTGAGCTGATTGTGATGGCGAGGTGCTTTCGACCTCTGGGCTTTGTTCCCGAACTGTACTGAATGTTGGCTTTATTCCCTGACTGTCTTGACTGTGGGCTTTATTCCTCTGAGTCTTGTTCCCGAATTACGTTAAATCTGGGCTTTGTTCCCGAACTGTTGATTGTGAGCTTTATTCCCGAGCTGTACTGAATGTGGGTTTTGTTCCCGAACTGTGGGTTTTGTTCCCTGGATGTGTTGATTGTGGGCTTTGTTCCCAAACTGTTGTAGAGTGTGGGCTTTATTCCCCTGGGCTTTGTTCCCGAGCTGTTTTGAGATAGGGCTTTATTCCCCTGGGCTTTGTTCCCGAACTGTGTTAAGATAGGGCTTTATTCCCCTGGGCTTTGTTACCGAACTATTTTGAGATGAGGCTTTATTCCCCTGGGCTTTGTTCCCGAGATGTTTTGAGATAGGGCTTTATTCCCCTGGGCATTATTCCCGAGATGTTTTGAGATAGGGCTTTATTCCCCTGGGCTTTGTTCCCGAACTGTTTTGAGATGGGGCTTTATTCACCTGGGCTTTGTTCCCGAGATGTTTTGAGATAGGGTTTTATTCCCCTGGGCATTATTCCCGCGATGTTTTGAGATAGGGCTTTATTCCCCTGGGCTTTGTTCCCGAACTGTTTTGAGATGGGGTTTTATTCCCCTGGGCTTTGTTCCCAAGATGTTTTGAGATAGGGCTTTATTCCCCCAGGCTTTGTTCCCGAACTGTTTTGAGATGAGGTTTTATTCCCCTGGGCTTTGTTCCTGAGATATTTTGAGATAGGGATTTATTCCCCTTGGCTTTGTTCCTGATTGTGTTGAATGTGGACTTTGTTCCTGAACTGTACTGAATGTGGGCTTTATCCCCGATCTGAGCTGACTGTGGGCTTTGTTCCTGAACTGTACTGAATGTGGGCTTTATCCCCTGACTTTCTTGACTGTGAGCTTTGTTCCCGAGCTGTATTGAATATGGGCTTTATTCCCTGGGCTTTGTTCCCGAATTATGTCGACTGTGGGCTTTGTTCCCAAACTGTGTTGAATGTGGGCTTTTATTCTCGAACTGTATTGAATGTGGGCTTTATTCCCTGGCTGTGTTGATTGTGCGCTTTGTTCCAAAACTATTGTAGAGAGTGGGCTTTATTCCCCTGATATGCTGAGAGTGGGCTTTATTCCCGAACTGTGATTGTGTGTTGTTGTTTCGGGTTGGCTTACATTTTTCGCTTTCTTCTTTTCTTTAAAACCTGTGAACAAAACAAGACACAAAAAGGATGCAAGTGTGTTACGTGTATGCATGCATGCATGGATGAATTTCCTATTCTGTTAGGTTAGGTCTTCTTCCAGTTCCCCCGGTGTCCTTTGTCTGTAACTGTCTTTGATCGCCCCCCAGGGCCTGCTTACATTTTCATTCTATCAATTCTCTCCGGTGACGAATGTCTCCGTCTGCCCCCTGGTTTTTATAATATCTTTATGTCAATTCTCTCTAGTGATTGCTCAGTTCTCTTTGGTTCCATGACTGGTTCTATCCCTTATTCACAAGATGGTAGACTGGTCGCCCCCAGATTTGGTTTAACTTTTTATTCTTCGCTTCTTTCACTAGGTCAAAGAAGATTATGAGATGTGACGTTCCCAAAACTGCTGATGATGTGGGCCCCGACCCCGGGACTCGTCCTCAAACTGCTGATGATTATGTGGGCCTCTCCCCCAGAGTGCCATACCCGGCCGGACTGATACTTATGTTGGTGTGGGACTCGCCCCCAGAGTGCCATACTCGGTGAAACTGATACTGATGAAAGTGTGGGCCCCGCCCCCGGGACACATCCCAATAACTGATGCTGACAATAAGGGCCTCAACCCTGAACTGATACTGATGATGTGATGTGTCTCCATACCCGGAGTACTGTACCTGGCAAAATTGATACTGATGTCTCCATACTCGGACTTTTTTACCTTGCGTGCTAAACCTCATACCCAAGGCGTTGCTGTAATATCTCCATACCCGGAGTGTCGTACCTGGCGTGCTAAACCTCATACCCAAGGCGTTGCTGTAATATCTCCATACCCGGAGTGTCGTACCTGGCGTGCTAAACCTTATACCCAAGGTATCGCAGTAATATCTCCATACCTGGAGTGCCGTACCTGGCGAGCTGATGCTGATGCTGATGCTGATGTGGGTCTGGCCCCTAAACTGGTACTGATGTGGGCCTCGACCCTGAAACTGCTGCTGATGTGGGCCTCGCCCCCAAACTGGTACTGATGTGGGCCTCGCCCCAAATCTGATATTGATGTGGGCCTGGCCCCTAAACTGATACTGATGTGGGCCTCGCCCCCAAACTGATACTGATACTGACGTTGCATATCAACATGTTGTATTGCCTCTCACGAGATAATCCTGATAGCTAAACATATTTTCATCCTCAACGGATGCTTCGCGTCAAAACCATAGAACCTTCAAAGTACTTAATACACTCAGATCCAATCATCTGAATGAGTGATCTGGACTAGACTCCTAGTATGTGTGTGCCAAGGCTCTTTCGCAGTTTAATCCTTAAGTAAACTGACTTGATGATTTTGTCTCGGAGAATCGGATTAGTAGGTCTAACCAACCTAGATGTCTTGATCACACTCTGTCATTACTTCCTTGTACTCAACATGATATGGTTTTCTTCTTTCTTTCTTTCGTCTCTTTCTTTTCTTTCTTTCTTTTGAACTGTTTTTTCTCTTTTTCTTTCGTTTTTTCCTCATTTTTTTTCTTTTTCCGACACACCTACCCTTTAAGGTAGCATTTCTCCTCATGGTGGTCCTAATACTCGCCCATGGGTAGCCTCACGCTTATCGGTTATAGGCGGTCTATTTTTTTCTTTTCATTGGAGAGAATTTTTTTCTTTGTTTCCAACCATTTCATATATCATAGCATAAGTAAACCAGGTTTGACATCCAGGCAAACGGTTATTCACTGATCCATCATCTATTCCACTAGTCGTCTCGCTAATTACTCAGGCATCTACTGTTGAGATCCCGTAATTAAGTGCTCATGAGTCTAGCTGAGATCAACCACTCAGAATACCGGATGAGAGCACATCTCGTACTTCTCGTTTCTAAGGTTTCACCCTACAGCAAACAATGTCATCACCGGACATATGCCTAACCATCAAGGACTTCTCTCTCTTTTTTTTTCTTTTTTTCACTCACTCCACGGAATTCTTCCTTTCAACCGCTAATAATGTGGGCTTCGCCCCCTGAGATCCATTCCCAAAACTCATACTGATATAGGCCTCAACCGTGGGACTCATCCCAAAACTACTGATGTCATATTGATGCTTATGATTGGCTTGCATTTGCCATTTTCTCTTTTTCTCCATTGAAACCTGCGACTACAAAACAAAACAAACACAAAAAGGAATGCAAAATACTTTACGTGTATGCATGCATGAATGAGTTTCCTATCCCGTTGGGTTAGGTCTTCTACCGGTACTCTTGGTGGCTGCTAGGTCTTTTGACAAGTCTGCCCTCTTCCCTAACCCAATGGGTATCTATGATGGCTTTTAAGACACAATGGGTCAACATGGTGCATGTATGCATGAGATGCATGAGATGCGTGCGATGTATGGAATATATAATTCGACCCATTATCATTTTAAAGTATTCAATCATACTATTGCACGGTGCTAACTTGTCCCAGTTGAAAAGGCCCAACAAGTTTATACTTTTGCGATAACATGGCTAAACAACTTCAAATAATGAGAGGCCTAAACACAAAATGGACCATCGGCATTTTAGAAGCTTTCGGCTCAATTATCAAAGGACACGAACTTGTCCCAGTTTAAATGGCCCAACAAGTTCACATCTATTGACAAGAGGTCCAACTGAATCCAAATAATGATGGTCCTAAACACAAGCATAAAGAAATAATTTCTATTGGTCATACAACTACTGTACTGAATGTGGGCTTTATCCCCTGACTTTCTTGACTGTGAGCTTTGTTCCCGAGCTGTATTGAATATGGGCTTTATTCCCTGGGCTTTGTTCCCGAATTATGTCGACTGTGGGCTTTGTTCCCAAACTGTGTTGAATGTGGGCTTTTATTCTCGAACTGTATTGAATGTGGGCTTTATTCCCTGGCTGTGTTGATTGTGCGCTTTGTTCCAAAACTATTGTAGAGAGTGGGCTTTATTCCCCTGATATGCTGAGAGTGGGCTTTATTCCCGAACTGTGATTGTGTGTTGTTGTTTCGGGTTGGCTTACATTTTTCGCTTTCTTCTTTTCTTTAAAACCTGTGAACAAAACAAGACACAAAAAGGATGCAAGTGTGTTACGTGTATGCATGCATGCATGGATGAATTTCCTATTCTGTTAGGTTAGGTCTTCTTCCAGTTCCCCCGGTGTCCTTTGTCTGTAACTGTCTTTGATCGCCCCCCAGGGCCTGCTTACATTTTCATTCTATCAATTCTCTCCGGTGACGAATGTCTCCGTCTGCCCCCTGGTTTTTATAATATCTTTATGTCAATTCTCTCTAGTGATTGCTCAGTTCTCTTTGGTTCCATGACTGGTTCTATCCCTTATTCACAAGATGGTAGACTGGTCGCCCCCAGATTTGGTTTAACTTTTTATTCTTCGCTTCTTTCACTAGGTCAAAGAAGATTATGAGATGTGACGTTCCCAAAACTGCTGATGATGTGGGCCCCGACCCCGGGACTCGTCCTCAAACTGCTGATGATTATGTGGGCCTCTCCCCCAGAGTGCCATACCCGGCCGGACTGATACTTATGTTGGTGTGGGACTCGCCCCCAGAGTGCCATACTCGGTGAAACTGATACTGATGAAAGTGTGGGCCCCGCCCCCGGGACACATCCCAATAACTGATGCTGACAATAAGGGCCTCAACCCTGAACTGATACTGATGATGTGATGTGTCTCCATACCCGGAGTACTGTACCTGGCAAAATTGATACTGATGTCTCCATACTCGGACTTTTTTACCTTGCGTGCTAAACCTCATACCCAAGGCGTTGCTGTAATATCTCCATACCCGGAGTGTCGTACCTGGCGTGCTAAACCTCATACCCAAGGCGTTGCTGTAATATCTCCATACCCGGAGTGTCGTACCTGGCGTGCTAAACCTTATACCCAAGGTATCGCAGTAATATCTCCATACCTGGAGTGCCGTACCTGGCGAGCTGATGCTGATGCTGATGCTGATGTGGGTCTGGCCCCTAAACTGGTACTGATGTGGGCCTCGACCCTGAAACTGCTGCTGATGTGGGCCTCGCCCCCAAACTGGTACTGATGTGGGCCTCGCCCCAAATCTGATATTGATGTGGGCCTGGCCCCTAAACTGATACTGATGTGGGCCTCGCCCCCAAACTGATACTGATACTGACGTTGCATATCAACATGTTGTATTGCCTCTCACGAGATAATCCTGATAGCTAAACATATTTTCATCCTCAACGGATGCTTCGCGTCAAAACCATAGAACCTTCAAAGTACTTAATACACTCAGATCCAATCATCTGAATGAGTGATCTGGACTAGACTCCTAGTATGTGTGTGCCAAGGCTCTTTCGCAGTTTAATCCTTAAGTAAACTGACTTGATGATTTTGTCTCGGAGAATCGGATTAGTAGGTCTAACCAACCTAGATGTCTTGATCACACTCTGTCATTACTTCCTTGTACTCAACATGATATGGTTTTCTTCTTTCTTTCTTTCGTCTCTTTCTTTTCTTTCTTTCTTTTGAACTGTTTTTTCTCTTTTTCTTTCGTTTTTTCCTCATTTTTTTTCTTTTTCCGACACACCTACCCTTTAAGGTAGCATTTCTCCTCATGGTGGTCCTAATACTCGCCCATGGGTAGCCTCACGCTTATCGGTTATAGGCGGTCTATTTTTTCTTTTCATTGGAGAGAATTTTTTTCTTTGTTTCCAACCATTTCATATATCATAGCATAAGTAAACCAGGTTTGACATCCAGGCAAACGGTTATTCACTGATCCATCATCTATTCCACTAGTCGTCTCGCTAATTACTCAGGCATCTACTGTTGAGATCCCGTAATTAAGTGCTCATGAGTCTAGCTGAGATCAACCACTCAGAATACCGGATGAGAGCACATCTCGTACTTCTCGTTTCTAAGGTTTCACCCTACAGCAAACAATGTCATCACCGGACATATGCCTAACCATCAAGGACTTCTCTCTCTTTTTTTTTCTTTTTTTCACTCACTCCACGGAATTCTTCCTTTCAACCGCTAATAATGTGGGCTTCGCCCCCTGAGATCCATTCCCAAAACTCATACTGATATAGGCCTCAACCGTGGGACTCATCCCAAAACTACTGATGTCATATTGATGCTTATGATTGGCTTGCATTTGCCATTTTCTCTTTTTCTCCATTGAAACCTGCGACTACAAAACAAAACAAACACAAAAAGGAATGCAAAATACTTTACGTGTATGCATGCATGAATGAGTTTCCTATCCCGTTGGGTTAGGTCTTCTACCGGTACTCTTGGTGGCTGCTAGGTCTTTTGACAAGTCTGCCCTCTTCCCTAACCCAATGGGTATCTATGATGGCTTTTAAGACACAATGGGTCAACATGGTGCATGTATGCATGAGATGCATGAGATGCGTGCGATGTATGGAATATATAATTCGACCCATTATCATTTTAAAGTATTCAATCATACTATTGCACGGTGCTAACTTGTCCCAGTTGAAAAGGCCCAACAAGTTTATACTTTTGCGATAACATGGCTAAACAACTTCAAATAATGAGAGGCCTAAACACAAAATGGACCATCGGCATTTTAGAAGCTTTCGGCTCAATTATCAAAGGACACGAACTTGTCCCAGTTTAAATGGCCCAACAAGTTCACATCTATTGACAAGAGGTCCAACTGAATCCAAATAATGATGGTCCTAAACACAAGCATAAAGAAATAATTTCTATTGGTCATACAACTACGGTTCACATGTAGGTTTCAAGAGTGTAAACAAAGGCTCCCGCTGACGAAGGATTGCTCACAACTAGAACTCCACACTCAAGGGTTCGAGCGACCAAGTGAGCGCACCTTTTATATACCTTAAGGTACGTGCCAACTAGTTACGGTATGTGACTAACTGTCAAATGGATTTCTTATTGTAGATTCCCCATATGGAGGGTGGAGCGAACTCTCTTAAATACCCAAGCCTCTTAGGCTCTTATCGCCTTGGTGACAGGAATAAACAACAAGTCCTCCAAATTAGTCTGTCACAGTGAGTTATGGGTAATGATTATCTAGGTGCCTTCACAACTTTTCCTTATAGAAAGGTAGTGAATGAAGGAAGACACCAAACCATCACCTAGCTTTAATAACACCTTTGATTAAACTCCCTAAACCCACAGTAGACATGGTTAATTTAAAGCACAAATTACAAACATTACAAGACATTATTTCGGGGCCGATTTTCTGTCCCCAGTGGAGTCGCCAGACTGTAGAACACAGAAATTGGCAACGCTTTTCCAGGATCGCGACCCGATTGGGAGTACGGAGCAGCCCGTTGGGGACTAAACCGGAGAAATAACATGGAGTTGCCACCTGGTATGAACCGGGAAAATATGATTTAAGGCCGCACTCACCCCTCGCAAGGGAAGACCTTAAACCGTTGGGTTCAGAATGGTCTCTTACTTAATGTCACTTGTAATGATGTGATTTGTGCAATATCTCAACCGAATCTACGCAACATGCTTAAGAACAACCTATATCTAGTTCATGTTTATAAAGATAAATCATATGTCTAAGATTGCATGCTTGAAAAGTAGGTTTTCACCACGGCAAACACACAATAACACACGGCAATCTCATACTTTAATCATATAATACGGAAAGAAAATAACAACCTAAACATAATGCAAATCCCAATGCAAAATATTATAACCATGCTTAATAATAAACAACTAAATCATGCTTAGAAACATATAACATACCAGTAACCTAATCATGCTCGAATACAAGGTTGGATGAAACGAAATATGTGAATCTCTCAAATGGTACGTGGCATTGTATCCCGAGTGCAAACCGTAATACCGTCTATTCGGATTCGGCTACGAAATTTATGTATGGGTTTCCATCCGATATACCACAAAAGATAACACGCATTCCGTTCACCCGGAATTCACATCATACATCAACAAATGACTCTCATGCGATAATATATTAAAATAAATAAAAGAAAACAAAGAATAATAAATAAAGAAGGTGCCCTCAGGTCTAACCTCTTTTTTCGTCTCTCGAAAGCGCGTTACACGGCCGTAGGAAGAGTTGATATTCAGCAACATTTCCGGTTCACTAATCCAATGTTTTTCCTCGCTATTTCGCTGTTTGGGCTGTTGTTTTCACTCTGTTTTGCTGCTGTTTGTGTTGTATTTTCTGGTCACTGTTTTAAGGCAAGTAGGGGACTGTTTTGGCAGTTTTTCGGCGGTCAAAAGGTGCAGTTCATGGCAGTTTCTGGGTGTAATTTGTGGTAGTTTAGGTGCAGATAGGGCTGGTAAAGTGCGTGAGTTAGAGGGGCTGATTTTTCCATGCGTGAGTGAGCTGAGTTGAAGGTGTGTGCGTGGGGTAGTTTGTGGCTTGATGAAGGCTAAGGGGCTGTGAGGCAAGGTGAGGGGCTGTGTGTGAATGGGGCTTTATGCGTGAATGCTTGCTGGTTAGGGGCCTGAATGGCAGGTGGCGTGATGAAGGCTAAGGGCTGATTGAGTGGGCAGTAACGTGAAGAAGGCAGGGGCTGATTGAGTGGGCAGTAACATGAATAAGGCAGGAGGCTGATAAGGGTGTGTGACGTGAATTGCTATAGGGCTGTAAGGGCTATTTGTGAGCTACGTGAGTGGAGTGTGTGAAGGGGCAGGTGGCATGAGGCAGTGAAGGCTGGTCAGAAGGTTACGTGAAGGGCAGTGTATGGCATGAATGGAGGCTTGAAGGCTAGTGGCGTCGTTGAAGTATGAAGGGCTTTATTGCGTGATTAGGGGACTGCAGGTCAGGGGCTTTCGTTTGGTGTGTAGTGTGTTTCTTGGCCTTTTAGGGTTTTGTTGCTGAAAGTTTATGTGTGTGCTTGAAGGTGGCGTGAAGAATAATGACGTGTGGAAGGGGTAGATTTGTGCAAGGCTTGTGCGTGAGTGGCTTTTTGTGTGATGAATGATTATGCGTGAAGGGCTGGTATGAGTTTCCTGGGCGATGTGGGATTGAGGGGAGTGATGGGTTGTGAAGTGTTTGTGCGTGAATTGTGAAGTGTTTGTGCATGAATTGTGAAGACAATTAAGGTGGGTAGTTTCCTAATCGATGTGGGATTGAAGGGAGTGATGGGTTGTTGTTTTAGGCATGAAGGGGTTGGTTTCAGGGAGGCTACTAGGCGTGTTTGACGGTTTTTTGTGAGGGGATGCAGTGGCGTGAACAAGGGGCTGGTTCTGGGGTGTTTTAGCACGAGCAGTGGGCTATTTCAAGAGACTTTTCTGGTCAGTATTTGGGCACAGAATTTGGTGAATTAAGGGGGGTGACTTGCGTGAAGTGCAAAAGCTGAATGAGGGGCGCTACTGGCGTGAAATGCAAGGGCTGAATGAGGGGGCTGACTTGCGTATGAGAGGGCTTGTAGTGAGGGATGTGGGACTTGTGAGTTGTTGAAGGGCTTACGTGTTGTCTCTCTTGTGTTATCAAGGTGCTATGTATGTACTATTAAGATGCTAAGTACGTGCTAGGGTTGCTCGGGATTTCAAGGGAGGAAAATGGTGTTTATATAGGCAAAGGGAGATGCATTAATTGGGTAGGCAACCATTAGTGAGGGGTATTAATTGGGAGGCTTGCTTTGTTGAAATAAAAGAAAAGGAGATGGTCAAGGTCATGGGCGTGGGGTTGGAGCTTAAATGGTGTAGGGTTGGCTTAATTAAATGGTGATGGGAGGCTATTAAATGGCTTGGAAAAGCTTGTTGAAATTGGAGACTATGGTAAGTTTGATGTCAAATGTGTGGGGTCTGCATGGTGGAAGGGTAATTGTTGTTTGAATAGTTGATGGAGGCGGTAAATATGTGTAATAGGCGTGGGCCATGGTGTTTTGGGCTTGGTGTGATTTTGAAACGGAGATCTAACAAGAAACCCGCAGCTAAACGAGCGAATTAAATCCAACCAAACATCAATTTTTGACTCTTCCCTTCCGACGTCCATTTCTCGCGACTTCCACGACATAAAAGGTAGTGCCTCCGTACGAGACTCATCATCGGGACTTACATGAAAAAATGCAGTGCCTACAGTCTACATATGCTCAAAACATATGAAACATCAGGTCACATACATTTCAAAAACATACGAGCTATGGGAGGGTTGTCGCACCTTTCTAGATCTATCCCAGTAGATCTTTATTCCAAGAATAAAGCCTACTTCTCCCAGGTATTCCATGGAGAATTTTAATGAAAGCCAAGTTTTCACCGATTATATTATGGGAATGTTATTGCTAAGAAGCAATACATCATCAACTTATAGGACATTCATTGTCATTGCGCTCCCATTAACCTTCTTATATACACAAGAATTATATTCGTTTTAAATGAAATCATATACCATTATGATCTCATCAAAACGTTGGTTCCAAGAACGCTATGTTTGCTTCGATCCATAAATGGATCGATTTAACTTGCAAACCTTGTTTGCATGTTCCGGCACGACAAAACCGTCAGGATGTTGTAAACATACTCCAAAAGGTTTCCATTAAGGAAAGCGATTTTGACGTCCATGTGCCATATTTCATAAATAAAATATGTAGCATTAGCAAGCATTATCCAAATGGATTTAATCATGGCAACAAGTGAAAGGTTTCGTCTTAGTCGATATTATGTCGTTGACGATACCCTTTATATACAAGCCTAGCTGTGTACATTTGTATGTTGCCATCCATGTATGTCTTCTTTGAAGACTAATTTAGTACCAATAGGCACAATGCCTTCTGGTACATCCACCAGTGTCCAAACTTAGTTGGCATATATGGAATCCATTTTGGACTTCATGGCACCTTGTCATAAAAGGAGTCGGTATCTTGTATCACTTCTTCATACGTAGTCGGTTAGTATTCCTCAACAAGATTGATATCTACATAAGGTGAGATTAGAAACCCATACTTCCCAGGTTTTTTTCTGACTCTCTCCGACCTACACGGTGCTTGTGTATTCGAAGATTATTGGTACAGTTTCATCCCTGATGAACTATTGATGTTCCGTGAGGACTCGATGCCTGGAACAGTATTACTCCAATTTTCATTGAGTTTTACTTTCCTCCCACTTACCACTGTATATAGGAATTCCTCTTAGGAAAACCGCATGTAGAGCAACAATTACATTGTTCTCTTGTGAGTTGTATAAGTACTATACTTTGGTTTCCCTGGGACAACCTACAAATAGGCATTTATCCGATTTGGGTTCTAGTTTGGTACCATCTAAACATTTAGCGTATGCCCAGCATTTCCAGATCTTCAGGAATGAGAAACCCGATTTATTTCCTGTTGATATCTAATATGAAGTCTGTCTAACAGATTTTCATGGAACCTTATTCAAAATAAGTATTGCACTATTTAATGTGTATCCTCAGAATGAAATTGGTAGCTCAGATCGACTCATCATTAACCTAACCATGTCCAACAAAGTTTGGTTTCTCTGTTCGGACACACCGTCAAATTGAGGTGTCCCGGGAGGAGTCCACTGTGAAAGAATACCATACTCTTTCAAGTAATCTTGAAACTCATATATTTAAGTATTTTACACTATGGTCTGACCGTAATGTTTTTAATACTTTTACCGGTTTGTTTTCTTACTTCGTGTCGAAACTCTTTGAATTACTCAAAAGTTTCTGACTTATGTTTCATAAGATACACATAACCGTAACGCGATGCCACATCCGTAAAGGTTACGAAGTATTCATATCCACCTCTAGCCTAGCTAGACATGGGCCCACTTACGTCACAATGAATGAGGGCTAACAGATCGGTGGCACTTGCATTTTTACGAAGTAAAAGCTGATTTAGGCACTTTGCCTAATAAACTAGATTCGTAGACATCATTTGAATTAAAATCAAATATGTCCTAGTATCTACTCTTCAAAAGTGTGGATATACGAGTCTTGTTAATGTGTCATAGACAACAATGCCACTTTTAAGTCTCAACAGATTTATAAGTTTGAGCTTTTGTTTGTCATATTATATGTTTGAGATTCATTTATATTCTAAATATAAATATTTTTATTCACATCTAATGTGTTTATCTCAATATCATCTTTATAAACAAAACACTTAGTGTTCTAGAATATAAAGGTATACCCACAACGGGTTAAACTAGATATAGAGATAATGTTTCTAGTGAAACTAGATACATTGTAACAGTTTCCTAATTTAAGTACATGCCCAAAGGGCAGATCCAAAACTTAGGTTTCTACGGCCAAAACAGCGACTCTCGTCCCGTTTCTGACTCCCAGTTCAATCTCATCTAAAGCTAGTCTCCTGCTTATCAGCAGATCCCGCACATCAGTACATATATTTATGTACCACATCCAGTATCTAAAATCCAATTTTAAAACCAGTAGTGGACATGTTTATAACAAACATACCAAAATCCGGAGCCTTGTCTGTCATCACTTCCTTCATGTCTGCCTTGTCCATACGGCAGTCACGCTTCCAGTGACCCCGTTTACCACAGTTTAGGCATACATCTTGGGATATGTCATTTGTCTTCCTAGAAGACTGTGACGATTTTGCATTTGCCATTATTTCATATCCCTAGAAGCCTTCGGCCAAGCCTTGACATTCTTGGATGTTGAGGTAAGATGCGTCTTGCGCTTCTTGCCCTTTTTCAAACTCTGGCTCTGTCTCCTTGAGTATAGCCATTAACTCTCCAAGAGTTTTCTTTTGCAATCATTATTTCCAAGATCTAAGAATAGATCTATGAAGATCCTTCAATTTCAATATCATACTATAAGGATCTAATCCTTAGTTCTGACGAAGAAATTAAGAAGTCTTTGCGGCAAGCATAAAGGATTGAGCACTAAAGTTTTCATCACGATGAGTCTTCCAAAGCTCATGCTCTACTATTTGCTCAACTCCGGGCTTAGGCCCAAGAGGTCGCTCTATCAAATAGATTAACTTCTCAACTCGCAGGACTATCCTAAGATTCATTTCCAAATATGAAAATTAAAGTCGTAAAAAACATTTTTCACCTAAGATTATGTCCTTTAATGCTAATCTTTCAATTCATCTTGATTGCTATAGTCCAACTATCCAATCAACGATTTCGGGTACAATCTAATGTAATGATTACTATAGTCTAACTATATAATTAACTATAATTTGATTGGTTAAATTCAAATATATTGATTACTATAATCCAATTATATAATCAACTATAAATGAAGTAGTTTAAATACAGTCCAACTGTTTAATTAAAATAACAATTGAATATTAGTCCAACTAATATATTCAAAAATAATTAATGACGAAAAATGAAATGAGCGCATATTGGCAAGTATCTAAACGAAATTGTAAATTTAATACTTGCCTCCCACTATTTTTCGGCTAGCCTCTAACCCTCTATAGAGTACATGAGAAACCTAGTTTCCTAGTGGGCTAGGATCCCGTTAAATAACACACAACCTTGACTTTGGCCAACAAGTTGTATGAAACTTAACTAGTTAGATCTCTAAGATCAATTGGATCCCATCCAATTCCTAGATCCAGTAGGTGGACCTCCAAGTCCGAAACATATATCCAATATATGCCAATATATCCAATATATTGCCTAACCTTTTCCTCTGTATCAACTAAGCCTTGGCTTTGGCTCAACAAGCTTAATGAAACCAGTTAAGCGTGACCCATTGATAGTGGGAAAGCTTCGTAATCGAGGCTGATGAACAAGAAGTGACATTGACTTTGGCCAACAAATCACAACTTGCCCAAGGCGTATGATATGCAACAAAGCCTTCATGATTCAAACACATCCGCGATGGATAAAGGTCTTGACTTTGGCCAACAAACCAATGCCAATCTTGGATCTTGAGAGAGAATCACTCAATGGAAGGGAAAACGCTTAATATAAAATGAGGGTTTTTATCGCGATTTGGAAACCAATTTATTATCTTTAATTAGGTCTCATCATACACCTTTAAACATGCATTCTAAAAGCATAATAAAGCGCAAATAATGATGGATATTTAACAAATTATTCCTAAAACAAATCTCTTCATTTCCTCTCCCCGGCTAGCACAATTCTAACTTCTACCCAATTACAAAATACAATAAAGAAACCTCATTAACATTGAGGGGAATTGGTGAGAAGAGAATTACAAAGAGTCAAGAAATAAAGGCTGGGCACACAGGTCCAATTTAATAAATTCTAAATTTATTACAACAATTTTCAAAATTGCCCTCACCCATCTAATTTTCATCAGATATACATTATTCATACAATACATCCATGTATTCACACAAAGCATATTATTCAATCAATCTAATCCAATTAATTAATCTTTGAATTAAGTGATCATCCAATGTTCAAACAACGATTTGATTTGCACGAGTCCAACTCGTTTAAGAATAAGATCTCAAAGTGCGAATTCTTGAATTATATCGAACTATAATTTTAAATCCGATTTAATTTGTATTCAATACTAATTCTTATTTAATTCCAAATTAAATAATTACATTTTATTAATGTGCCTTTTAGACTTAGATTCTAAATCCAATCTTAATGGGTCTCAAAGGCCCAATTAACATCCAATGTCAATTTAATTAAAGTTCAATGGGCTTTTAATTAATTCATAAGGCATGGGCTTTGGCCAATATCGGTCAAATCCAAATTAAATTTAAAAGGCTCATTTATTATATTTGGACTTAACGGAATGGTTTTAAGCCCAATTTGGATCCAATCCAATTGTCCTAAACCAACTTGGCTCAACCAAGTCCATAAGGCCCAAATATAATATCAATAGCCCAATTCCAAATTGAAGCCTAATTAATTAAATTCAAATATTCCAAATATCACAATTTTTTTTTAATTAAAGTGTATAGCCATAATTAATTAGTTAAATTAACATTTCCAAAACACCAATTTAATTAATTAATCATGCTTTGTTATATTCAATATATATCCAACACAATTGAAACAAAATCAAGTCATAACATGCTCTTAAACTCACGGTAATTTAGGCTTTTTATATCCAATTTTGATTCCAATCCAATTAAATCACAAATCAATATACTCATGCATTTTAAACACATCCAATGGTCTAAAATCAAAAATCACCATGAGCTACAAGGGTCCATGTATTCGGCCATGGCATCAAATTTGTGGAAAAATTAATCTAATCAATTTTTCTCAAAATTAATTATGCATAACTCTAAGTTATCATAATCTAAGCATAACTAAACATTCAATTTGAAGAAATCATGCTCAAATCACAAAATCCCCAAAATAAAGTCTATGAACCCTAAAATATTTCATGCTTAAACTTGGCTTTGATACCATTGTTGGGTTCTCCTAGAACATGCCAAGGATCTATTAAGCATAAAATTGTGTGAATTAACAATGTAAGTTGCGGAAAAATACTCACTTTGATCGGTTATTAGGATATGGAGATAACAAAAATTCCAACCTTGTGTAGTGCTCCAAGCTCTCCTTTGTTTGTATGTTGAGCTCCAAGCTTTGATTCTTGAATTCCAAACTCAAGGGAATGGTTTCCCTAACACCTTTGTATGACTCCTTAGATGTGCTAGCATGCAAGATTTTGAAACAAAATCATCACAAATGAACCCTAGGTTCACGCCACTTTTAGAGAAAGAGGGAAGTGATTCACGGCTTTGGTGAGGAATGAGAGAGGGAATGTTGTGTTTTGATTTTCCAAATCAAGTAACCTAATATCAATTTTCAAAAGTTAGTAAAAGGTCTTTCACACATCAATAAAATAAGCTTGTGTGTTTTACAAGGAAACAACTACTAACAACTTCCATCAACCAAAAGGTGATGAGATTGACTAGGGATGTGACTTGATGTGGGCCCCACTTTAATTCAAAATTCGAGTGGGCCCGTAAAACACATATCGGGCTCGGGTTCGTTAATTCCAAATTAACGAATTTTCGGTTGTGACTTAATTGAATCAAATTTATTTAAATAATAATGCCTCGCAAAATTATTACGAAAGTCGCTCGCAAATTAATTCTAAATTAATTCGTTCGTCCGAATTAAAATCCAATTTTAATTCCGCCATGAAATCTAATTTCATTTAATATATCGAATATATTATTTTAATCGATTAATTCCAAATTAATCGTTTGTTAGACAATTATGACCCATAACGTCACTATTTGTAAAAGACATTGTGGGTTTTGTACAAATTAATTATGTAGCAATGAAATTGCATTTTATCATTTTGTAATTTGATTACTTAAATATATAAATGATAAAAGTCCATATGATTAGTTCCGGATTATAAGATATGAGACAGTATCAATCCATAAAGGTTTAATCATTAAATATCCCTACTCGTAGTATTATCGAGACTGGACATCGATAATGCGGAATAGACTAGTATCGCACTTGTGCGTGTTATGGAAGCGTAACGGTATAGTTCTCATATATTTAAGTATTGGATACTTATGCAAGTGTGATAGGAGGTTGTGTTTACCGATGGTACGGAAACAGCTTTGCTCTAGATAGACCCCGCAGAATCCCATTGGTAGTATGACTATGTGTATATGGGAATCCGCATCAGGGTATGTGTATTTGGTCTTAACCTGAAACTTACATCGCTAGTACTTGCGACAATCAATACGCTTTGGTTTTGGTCGTCCAGGACTTTAACAGGTTCTGTGTACGCCTCTTCTGGGTTTATTGAGAATCGTAGTGTATTGGGTGTGATGTCAAGATGGAAGTATCACTTCAGTCATATGGAGATGATGATCATGCAGAGATACATAACTGGTACTCTAAATGGTTGCAACCATTGGGATAATATGACAAGGTCATGATTATCCGATTTAAAGACATTAGTTGCTTGTAATCCGATATATACTTCGTACGGGGCAAACATTATTCCAGCCCCAGGCCTTGCATGTGACATCAGATACTGGATCGCTATACGTTATACTATGTATACTACGCCTGACATAGATTATATATTCCATTAAGAATATTTCTGGAGAATTGGGTAGGCACGGTGCTTTGCTAGAAGCCAACCATCTCTCGTAAATCGATAAAAACATAGTACAAGGTACGTACGTGTTCGGATAGTCCGACGACCGGATTTACTGCCAACATATCCAGGGATATCTTGGGTCGCTTCCCGAAGATTCACCGATGACGTATGATTCGAGCATAATTAATCTAGGTTTAATTACGAATAGATTTTATCTAGGATAAAATACTATTTGAAGAGAGAAAAATGATTAATTCAGAATTAATCGATAAAATAATATATTCGATATATTAAACGAAATTAGATTTCGACGCGGAATTAAAATTGGATTTTAATTCGGGCTAACGAATTAATTAAGAATTAATTCGCTAGCGACATGAATAGTAATTTTGCTTGGTATTATTATTTGATTTAATTACGTCGTAACGGAAAATTCGTTAATTCAGAATTAACGAACCTGAGCCCGGGATGTGTTTGTGAGGCCACTCCGATTTTGAATCAAGTGCGACCACAAGTCACATCGCTCGTCACATCACATGTCACTCAAGTGATGGATGTCAAGTCACCTTTTTGGTGAAAGACAACTTGTCACTATTCATGATGTTGGTTGTTGAGAGCATTCATTGCCAATTTTGGCTCCAAATTGGTTTTTACTTTTCTGAAAGGAATATACCAACTTTGGTAACACGTTTTGGCATAATTGTTTTAAAAAATAAAAATCAAAACAAGAGAAAACTCTCTCTCTCTCCCTTAGCTCACAAAAACCGTGAGCTTCCCTTGGTGGATAGAAAAGTTTGAAGCAAATTTTTCTTAAGCTAGCACTTGAAGAATCATTCAAATGTGATAGGGAAACTTCTCCCTTGTGCTTGGAATCAAAAGATCAAAGCTTGGAGCTTGGAGCTTGAAGATCTTAACCAACAAAAGAAGACCTTGGCCGAATCTTGGAGGATTTTTTTTTGTTCACCGTCTTCAAAATCCGTTCAAAGTAAGTTTGTTTCCGCCACTCTTCTTTGAGTATTCATTTCTTTTCATTGTTCAAATATGATCTTGGGACTATATTAGAAACCAACAATGGTATCATGAGCCTAATTTGAGCATGAAAAATATTAGGGTTCTTATGCTAAAATTTGGGTAAAAATGATTTGAGCATGATTTGATAAAATTGATTGATTGAATATGCTTGAATGATGATAACATAGTGTTATGCATGATCAATTTCATGAAAATGAATTGGATTATTTTTTCCACAAATTTATGGCTTGGCCGAATGCATGTTGAACCTTTTAAATCATGGTATTTTTTGTTCTTTTGATCATTGGATGAGTTTAAAGACTTGGGATAATGTTGATTTGAGATTCAATTGGATTGAAAACGAAATCGAACAAAAACCCTAGGGAATGCCGTGAGGTATATATCATGAAATGAGTTGATTTTTTGAATCAATTATGTTGGACATGTGTTGATGATGAAAAACATGATTAATGGATTAGATTAGTATTTTGGAAATGTTAATTTAAAAGATTAATCATGGCTAAACACTTTGATTTATTAAATTATGAATTTTGGAAAATTGGAATTTAATAAATTGGGCTTGATTTTGAATTGGGCTTATAATTGTTGTATTTGGGCAAATGGGCTTGGTTGGGCCAAGTTGGTTTGGGCCAAATGGATTGGATCCAAATTGGGCCTAAACCATTCCATTAAGTCCAAATATAACAAATGGGCTTTAAAAGTTTAATTGGGCCTAATGGGCCGAAATTGGTTTCTTGGCAAATAAGGGTGATTCCTTAATTGGGCTTTGGTATTTGGGTTTGACCCATATTGACCAAAGTCCATGCCTTATGAAATGAATTGAAAGCCCATTGGACTTTAATTAATCAACATTGGATGTTAATTGGGCTTTGAGACCCGTTTAGATTAGATTTGGAATCTAAGTCGTTAAAGCGCATTAAAAAGTGTAGATATTTAATTTGGAATTAAATAAATGAATTAGTATTGAATACGAATTAAATTACATTTAAAGAGTAGTTCGATATAATTCAAGAATTCGTACTTCGAGTACTTATTCTCAAACGAGTTGGACTCGCGCAAATCAAATCGTTGTTTGAACATTGGATGATCACTTAATTCAAAGATTAATTAATTGGATTAGATTAATTGAATAACATGCTATGAATGAATACATGGATGTGGTGAATGAATAATGTATATCGAATGGATATTAGAAGGGAAAGGGCAATTTTGGAAATTTTTGTAAATTTAGAATTTATTAAATTAGACATGCGTGTCCAGCCTTATCTCTCTTGATTCTTTGTATTCTCTTCTAACCTAATTCCCATCAATGTTAATGAGGTTTCTATTATTGTATTATATAATTGGGTAGAAGTAAGAATAGTCCTAGCCGGGGAGAGGAAATGGAGTGATTTGTTCTAGGAACAATCTATGAAATATCCATCCGCATATCGTTATTAATTTATTTCCGCGCCTTATTATGCTTTTAGAATGCATGTTTAAGGGTGTATGATGAGACCTAACAAAGATAATAAATTGGTTGCCAATTTACGTGAAAAACCTTCAACAAAATATTAATCGTTTTCCTTCCATTGAGTGATTCTTACTCAAGATCCAAGATTGGCACTGGTTTGTTGGCCAAAGTCAAGTCCTTTTTCCATCACGGATGTGTTTGAATCATGAAGGCTTTGTTCCATATCGGTGTCTTGTCCAAGTTGTGATTTGTTGGCCAAAGTCAATATCACTTCTTGTCCATCGACATCGATTACGAAGCTTTCCAAAGTCAATGGGTTCCGCTTAACTGGAATCATTAAGCTTGTTGTGCCAAAGCCAAGGCTTAGTTGATTCAGAGGAAAAATGTTAGGAAAATATATTGGATATATTGGCATATATATTGTATATATGTTTTGGACTTGGAGGTCCACCTACCAAATCTAGGAATTGGATGAGATCCAATTGATCTTAGAGATCTACCTAGTTAAATATCATACAGCTTGTTGGCCAAAGTCAAGGTTGTGTGTTATTTAACGGGATCTTAGCTCACTAGGTAACTAGGTTTCTCGAGTACTCAACAGAGGGTTAGAGGCTCGCCGAAAAATATGGGAGGCTAGTATTGAATTTGCAATTTTGTTCAAATACTTAGCTTTACGCGCTTTCAAATATTTTCGTCAATTATTTTATTAGTTGGACTAATATATTATTATTTTTCTTGTAACAGTTAGACTGTACCCATACATCGTTAATCGAATAGTTGGACTATTGCGGTTAAGATGATTGGAAAGTTAAGCATTAGGGATATTGTCATGGGCGACAACGTCTTTAATGGCACAAACTTTCAGGACTGGGATATGAATCTCAGAATTGTTCTGGTATCCGAGAAGTTAATCTACACTATAGAGCGACCTCTTGGGCCTAAGCCCCGATCTGATCAGTTGCTTGAGCTAGAGCATTGGAAGACTCATAGCGATGATAATGTGACTGCTCAGTCGGTAATGCTTGCCGCTATGACTCCGCAATTTCATCGTCAAAACAAGGGGTTGGATCCCTATGAGATGATGGCAAAGTTGCACGATCGCCACCGATCTAATCTTAGATCGCAAAAATACAAGTTGCAGAATAAGCTCTTCCGCGTTCAAATGTCAGAGGGTACGTCTGTTGAGCATCATGTCTCTCAGATGATTGCTGACATTGAGCAGCTCGGACAGATGGGCATAGTCTTCGAGGCTGAGACTTCAGTGGATTTGATCCTATAGTCTCTCCCCGACACATGGAGTGGGTTCATCATAAACTACAACATGTTGAACCAATACCAAACTCTTGGAGAGTTGATGGTCACTCTGCGTGAAGTAGAAAAAGAGCTCCTTAAGGGCAAAAAAGCGCGAGGCGCACTATGCTTCAACATCTCAGACTCCAAGGGCTTGGCCCAAGGCGACTGGAGGTATTAAAAAGAATAAGCATAAGAAGAAGGGCAAGGCCAACTCATCAAAGGGTTCTGGGAAACCCAATGACAAATCCCAAGATGTATGCTTGCAGTGCGGGAAGCGGGGTCACTGGAAGCGTGACTGCCACGAGTACAAGGCACACCTGAAGGAAATTAAAGCGGGCAAGGCACCAGCTTCAGGTATGTTTGTTATAGAAATAAACATGTCTACTTCTAGTTTTAAAAATTGGATTTTTGATTCTGGTTGTGGTACTCACATATATATTGATGTGCAGGATCTGTGGATTAGTAGGAGACTGGCCTCAGGAGAGATTGACCTCCGCGTTGGAAATGGGACTCGAGTTTCCGTTTTGGCCGTGAGCACTTATGTTTTGGAACTGCCCTCGGGGCATGTACTTGAACTTATAAACTGTTATTTTGTACCTAGTTTGACTAGGAATATTATTTATGTATCTATGTTAGCCCAATGTGGGTATACTTTTGTATTTAGAAACACTAGGTGTTTTATGTATAAAAATGATATGGAAATTTGCACTGCTGATGCAAATAATGGTCTTTATATTTTGAATATAAATCAATCTCAAACATATAATGTAACAAACAAAAGGCTTAAAGTAAGTAACAAAGATGAAACTTATATGTGGCATTGTTTTCTAGGACACATAAACAAGACACGTATATCCACACTTTCGAAGAGTGGGTACTTGGACGGATTTGATCCAAATTCATATGACGTCTGCGAATCTTGTTTATTAGGCAAGATGCCTAAGTCACCTTTTAGTGGTAAAGGTGTACGTGCCACCGAGCTGTTAGCCCTCGTTCATAATGACGTTTGTGGGCCCATGTCTAGCCAGGCTAGAGGTGGATATGAATACTTCGTAACCTTTACGGATGATGCATCGCGTTTTGGTTATGTGTATCTTATGAGACAAAAGTCGTAAACTTTTGAGAAATTCAAAGAGTTTCGACACGAATTAGAAAAACAGACCGACAAAAGTATTAAGACATTACGGTCGGACCATGGTGGCAAATACTTAAGCAATGAGTTTCTTGATTACTTGAAAGAATATGGTATTCTTTCATAGTGGACTCCTCCCGGAACTCCGTAATTAAACGGTGTGTCCGAACGGAGAAACCGAACTTTGTTAGACATGGTGAGGTCTATGATGAGTCGCATAGAGCTACCTATTTCCTTCTGGGGATATGCATTGAACAATGCAATACTTATTTTGAATAAGGTTCCGTCAAAGTCTGTTCAACAGACTCCATATGAAATATGGACAGGAAAGAAACCAGGTTTCTCATTCCTGAATATTTGGGGTTGCTGGGCATACGTCAAACGTTTGGAAGGTACCAAACTAGAACCCAAATCGGATAAATGCCTATTTGTAGGATATCCTAGGGAAACCAAAGGATATTACTTCTATCACCCACAAGAGAACAAAGTATTTGTTGCTCTACATGCAGTTTTCCTTGAGAAGGAATTCTTAAATGCAGTGATAAGTGGGAGGAAAGTAGAACTCGATGAAAATCGGAGTGATACTGTTCCTGGCACAGAATCCTTAATGGAAAATGAACAGTCCATCAGGGATGAGACTGTACCACAATCTTCGATTACAAAAGGATCACGTAGGTCGGAGAGAGTCAGAAAACAACCTGAGAGGTATGGGTTTCTGATCTCACCTCTTGTAGATATTAATCTTATTGAGGAAGGTGAACCGACTACATATGAGGAAGCGATACAAGGTATCGACTCCGGTTTATGGCAAGATGCCATGAATTCCGAAACGGATTCCATGTATACCAACCAAGTTTGGACACTAGTTGATACACCAGAAGGCGTAAAGCCTATTGGATGCAAATGGGTCTTCAAGAGGAAGACCGACATGGATGGCAACATAAAAACGTACAAAGCTAGGCTTGTAGAGAAAGGGTATCATCAACGACATGGTGTCGATTATGACGAAACTTTTTCACCCGTTGCCATGATTAAATCTATTAGGATAATGCTTGCTATTGCTGCATATTTCGATTACGAGATATGGCAGATGGACGTCAAAACAACTTTCCTTAACAGAAAACTTTTGGAGGATGTTTATATGCAACAGCCTGACGGTTTTGTCGTACCTAGACTTGCAAACAAGGTTTATAAGTTAAATCGATCCATTTATGGATTGAAGCAAGCATCGCAGTCTTGGAACCAATGTTTTGATGAGATCATAAAAGAATATGATTTCATTCAAAACGAGGATGATCCTTGTGTATATAAGAAGGTTAGTGGGAGCGCACTGACATTCATTGTCCTTTACGTTGATGATGTATTGCTTATTGGCAATGACATTCCCATGTTAACGTCGGTGAAAGCTTGGCTTTCATTAAAATTCTCCATGAAAGATCTGGGAGAAGCAGCCTTTATTCTAGGAATAAAGATCTATCGGGGTAGATCTAGAAAGCTGCTTGGACTTTCCCAGAGTACGTACATTGATAAAGCGTTGAAGAGATTCAACATGGATCAGTCTAAGAGGGGACTGTTGCTAGTGTCACATAGTGTCACTCTATCTAAGGACATGTGTCCTAAAACTCAAGATGAGAGAGACAACATGAATCGGATACCGTTCACCTCGGCAGTCGGATCGATCATGTATGCCATGATATGTACACGATCTGATGTCTCGTATGCTTTGAGCATGTGTAGTCGCTATCAGGCCGATCCAGGTGATGGTCACTGGATGGCGGTTAAGAATATCCTTAAGTATCTTAGACGAACTAAAGATGCTTTCTTAATCTATGTAGATGGAGAACATGAGGTAACTGGGTATACCGATGCAAGTTTCCAAACCGATAAAGATGACTGCAAGTCGCAGTCTGGGTATATATTTTGTTTGAATAACGGAGTAGTAAGCTAGAAATCTTCCAAGCAAAAGACTGTTGCAGATTCAACAACAGAAGCGGAGTATATTGTTGCAGCTGAAACAGCAAAAGAGGCAGTTTGGATCCGAAAATTCCTAATTCGATTAGGAGTAGTTCCGTTAGCAGCTGAGCCTGTTCCATTGTATTGTGACAATAACGGGGCTATAGCGCAGGCTAAGGAATCGCGGTCTCATCAACGATCCAAGCATGTTCTTCGACGTTTCCATCTGATTCGTGAGATCATACATCGTGGAGATGTGAAGATCGAGAAGGTCGCATCAGAGGACAACATAGCAGATCCGCTGACGAAAGCTATTCCTCAGCAAAAGTTTGAGCGACATGTACATAGTTCAGGTATTAGATGCTTGAGTGACTGGCTATAGGCCAAGTGAGAGATTATTAGACAATTATGACCCATAGCGTCACTATTTGTAAAAGATATTGTGGTTTTTGTACAAATTAATTATGTAGCAATGAAATTGCATTTTATCATTTTGTAATTTGATTACTTAAAAATATAAATGATAAAAGTCAATATGATTAGTTCCGGATTATAAGATATGAGACAGTATCAATCCATAAAGGTTTAATCATTAAATATCCCTACTCGTAGTATTATCGAGACTGGACATCGATAATGTGGAATAGACTAGTATCGCACTTGTGCGTGTTATGGAAGCGTAACAACATAGTTCTCATATATTTAAGTATTGGATACTTATCCAAGTGTGATAGGAGGTTGTGTTTACCGATGGTATGGAAATAGCTTCCCTCTGGATAGACCCCGCGGAATCCCATTGGTAGTATGACTATGTGTCCATGGAAATCCTCATCAGGGTAGATGTATTTGGTTTTAATCTGAGATTTACATCGCTAGTACTTGCGACAATCAATACGCTTTGGTTTTGGTCATCCAGGACTTTAACAGGTTCTGTGTACGCCTCTTCTGGGTTTATTGAGAATCGTAGTGTATTGGGTGTGATGTCAAGATGGAAGTATCACTTCAGTCATATGGAGATGATGATCATGCAGGGATACAGAACTGGTACTCTAAATGGTTGCAACCATCGGGATAATATGACAAGGTCATGATTATCCGATTTAACGAGACTTGTTGCTTGTAATTTGATATATGCTTCGTACGGGGCAGACACTATTCCAGCCCCAGGCCTTGCGTATGACATCAGATACTGGATCGCTATACGCTATACTACGTATACTACGCCTGACATAGATTATATATTCCATTAAGAATATTTCTGGAGAATTGGGTAGGCACGCTGCTTTGCTAGAAGCCAACCATCTCTCGTAAATCGATAAAAACATAGTACAAGGTACGTACGTGTTCGGATAGTCAGACGACCGGATTTACTGCCAACATATCCAGGGATCTCTTGGGTCGCTTCCCGAAGATTCACCGATGACGTCTGATTCAAGCATAATTAATCTGGGATTAATTACGGAGAGATTTTATCTATGATAAAATACTATTTGAAGAGAGAGAAATGATTAATTCGGAATTAATCGATAAAATAATATATTCAATATATTAAACGAAATTAGATTTCGACGCGGAATTAAAATTGTATTTTAATTCGGGCTAACGAATTAATTCGCTAGCAACGTGAATAGTAATTTTGCTTTCCATTATTATTTAATTAAATTTTATTTAATTAGGTCGCAACGGAAAATTCAATAATTAGGAATTAACGAACCCGAGCCCGGGATGTGTTTGCGAGGCCACTCCGATTTTGATTCAAGTGCGACCACAAGTCACATCGCTCGTCAAATCATATGTCACTCAAGTGATGGATGTCAAGTCACCTTTTTGGTGAAAAACAACTTGTCATTATTCATGATGTTGGTTGTTGAGATCATTTATTGCCAATTTTGGCTCCAAATTGGTTTTGACTTTTTTGAAAGGCATATACCAACTTTGGTAACACTTTTTGGCATAATTATTTTAAAAAACAAAAATCAAAACAAGAGATGACTCTCTCTCTCTCCCTTAGCTCACAAAAACCGTGAGCTTCCCTTGGTGGATAGAAAAGTTTGAAGTAAATTTTTCTTAAGCTAGCACTTGAAGAATCATTCAAAGGTGATAAGGAAACTTCTCCCTTGTGCTTGGAATCTAAAGATCAAAGCTTGGAGCTTGAAGATCTCAACCAACAAAAGAGGACCTTGGCCGAATCTTGGAGGATTTTTTTTATGTTCATCGTCTTCAAAATCCGTTCAAAGTAAGTTTGTTTCTGCCACTCTTCTTTGAGTATTCATTTCTTTTCAATGTTCAAATATGATCTTGGGACTATATTAGAAACCAACATCGTTCTCTCTCTTTTATTCGAATTTTATCCCAGATAAATTCTCGCCGTAATTAATCCTAGATTAATTTTCACTCTCTCGTAATTAATCCTAGATTAATTATGCTCGAGTCATACGTCATCGGTGAATCTTCAGGAAGCGACCCATGATATCCCTGGATATGTTGGCAGTAAATACGGTTGTTGGACTATCCGAACACGTGCGTACCCGGTACCATATTCTTACCGATTTATAAGACATGGTTGGCTTCTAGCAAAGCGCCGAGCCTCCCAATTCTCCAGAAATATTCTTTTAAGTAATATGTAATCTTTGTCAGGCGTAGTATACGTAGTATTGCCTATTACGATCCAGTATCGATATCACATGCTAAGCCTGGGGCTGGAATTATGTCTACCCCGTACGAAGCATATATCGGATCTCTCGTAACTAGTCTCTATAATCGGATAATCATGACCTAGTCATATTATCCCGATGACTATAGTACTTAAGAGTACCAGTTCTGTATCCTACGTGATCATCATCTCCATATGACTGAAGTGATACTTCCATCTTGACATCACACCAAATAGACTACGATTCTTAGTATACCCAAAAGAGGCATACACAAAACCTGCTAAAGCCCCGGACGACCAAAACCAAAGTATACTGATGGTCGCAAGTATTAGCGATGCAAGTCTCAGGTTAAGACCAAATACACCTACCCTGATTCGGATTCCCATAGACACATAGCCATACTACCAATGGGATTCCGAGGGGTCTATCCACAGCGAAGCTGTTTCCGTACCATCAGTATAAACAAAACCTCCTTTTACACTTGCATGGGTATCCAATACCCAAATATATAAGAACTATCATGTTACGCTTCCATAACACGCACAAGTGTAATACTAGTCTATTCCGCATTATCGATGTCCAGCCTCGATAATACTACGACTATGGATATTTAATGACTCAACCTTACGTGGATTAATATTGTTTCATATCTTATTAATCTGGTACTAATCATATGGACTTTTATCATTTATATATCTCGGTAATCCAATTACAAATGATAAAAGAGCATTTTCCTTTGTCACATAGTTAATTTGTACAACAACACCATGTTCTGTACAAATAGTGATGTTATGGGTCATAATTGTCCAACATTATTGTCCTCAATGAATGCCTAGTAATGAAATCAGAGAACTGTCAAAGTACTCAATGCAACTCGAATCCAAGTCCTTGAATAAATCATCTAAGCCAGACTCACAGTGTGTGTGTATAAAGGTTCATTCACAGCTTGATTCCTAGGTAAGCCAACTCAATGATTTTGTTTAAAAATTGGGATCCGATGGGTAAAACCAACCTTGATATCTCAATTATGCTCTGTAATTGCCTTTTTGTGCTCAGTATGGTATGATTTTTTTTCTTTTCTTGTCTTTTTTCTTACTTTTTGAACTTTTTCTTTTCTTTTTTTTTTCAAAACACCTATCCTTTAAGGTAGCATTTCTCCTAATGGTGGTTCTAACACTCAGCCATGGGTAGCTTCACGCTTATCGGTTATAGGTGGTGTTTTTTTTCTATAAAGACTTTATCTTTTATTTTTAACCATACCATACATCATAACACTAGAAAATCAGGATAGACATCTAAGCAAACGGTCATTCATCGACATACAATTTCTTCTACTAGTCATTTTGCTAACTACCTAGATTCTTACATCTAAAAACCTATAGTTAAGTGCTTATGAGTCTAACCTAGATAAATTACACAAAGCATCAGATAAAAGTATATTAAAGAACTTATCATTTCTAAGATTTCACCCTAAAGCAAACAATTTCATCATTGGACTTACAATTTACTATTAAGGACTAAAAACAAACGAAAAAAAAATTTTATTTTTTTTATAACAGGTAATATCATGCGCATGCAGACACCCCCACACTTAAAACTTGCATTGTCCCCAATGTAAGATACATATAAAGGAAAAGGTGTTTAGATCGGAGTAAAACGTTATGCTCAAAATACGACAGATGCGCAAAATTAGAATTTCCAAAACTGCACTTCTTAAAAAACGCCCTTTCAAGTTTTCAATCTCCAAAATTAAAATGTCAAGTCCAATAATTGCCCTTATTTGACCCATATTTCGTCCTAAATGATTTCATTGAGATCCGATATTATTTTATCTGCAAAATAAACTAAAACACATCAAAACGTTCATCAAACCCGAGAAACTAAACAAAATATTAAGTTAAAGGGGCGGTAAATATTGATATATTTTCCGCTCATCACACCCCCAAACCTAACATTTTGCTAGTCCTCGAGCAAAACAATAAAATAAAATACAAGAAACAATTAAAATTAAACTAAGCCACTTTCGTGGGGATCACAGTTGCATTTAGCATATGCAACAAGCCTTTAAACCCATAGGTGTCCCTAGTGGACGAGTTATAGTCTCGTGAGGGCTTACAGTAACGATACCTACAAACGTTTTACAAAAGTAAAAAGGTAGTGAAACTAATGCACACAAAAGCAAAAAGACAAGAGAAAAGAGAATAAAGAAGTTAGTGACTAATCAGGTGAAACTTCTACTCCAAATCAATAGTTGTTTTGTTTCATTCTAAATTACCGAATAAGTAAATTCTTCGATTATTTTTACCATTCTCCATATACACAGTCGACAAAATATTAATCAACTCATTTTTTCCCACAACAGTCATAAGTGCAGTTGATAAGAGAGTAATATTTTTGTCCTAAAGTTCTATCAGATTTCACACCTTTTTGTAGCAATAGAATAATTTTTTTGATTTTTCAGATTTTTTCTTTGATTTTTCTCTATTTTTTATTTATATACAATATCTTCCATCTATGTACCGAGTGTTGGGTCGGTGGCTCCCAAACCAGTTGGCTTTAGGGCACCAGGTGTTAAGACACCCCTACGAACTTAATTACTCAGACTTCAGATATATATATTTTTGCAGCATCTTTGATCCATGTAACGAGCTTTGGGCCAGTGACTCCCAAACCAGTTGGTTTTAGGGCACTAGGTGTTAAAACACCCTTACAGACTTAATAACTCGGATCTCATACGTTTTTTTTTTTTTTTTTTACTCCATTGCTTTTTGAGATGCTTCCTCTAATTAAACTAGAGCACTGAATATTACAAACTTTTCAATTTTAGCTCATGTCCGTATGTTACTATATATGTTGATAATACTTGTCAACTGAGCATATGAAGATCCATTTTAGTCCGTTTTATGGAGAATTCACAAATTAAATAATTCAAAAGGAAATAAACAAAAATTAACTTATTTCAAAAATAGGCTTGAGATACCTCTCAGGAGTGGAAACTCCTTACTCAGCTATCTCTTACCAATTTCACCCTTTTAGTCAAAATAAAAACACAAAAACACAAAAACGCAAAATATTTTTGTAATTTTTGAAAAATTTTCAACTTTTTTGTATTTTTTGAGAAAATTTGGACTAAAAATAAAAACAACACACAAACTAAAAACAAGGTACTGATCAACTAATTCCCTCCCCCAAACCTAAATGAGACATTGTCCCCAATGTCTTAAAAAGTAGAAGAAGAGTTTAGAAGGTAGTACATGGTTAGCTGAAATTCTACAAGAAATTAAAGGTTAAGATCCAGATTAACACGACACCTCTTACCACGATCGTCCTCGGACCAATTTATCTTTGAAAGGATAGGGTCAACTCGTGGTTCATAGGCTAAGAGTTGATCAATTAGATCCGGAGCAGTTTTGGCAGTAAAGAGGAGTTCTTTAAAAGGTTTTGACACGAACCCATTTCTCCGGGCATCATCAAGAAATACACAAAGAAAATCATAAAATCCATCAACGTTGTACAGCCAAATTAGTTTCTGGTGTATGTTCAGATTCGCCCAAGATAGCACAATAAAAATTTCCTCCAATGTACCCAAGCCACCTGGCAAAGAAATAAAAAACATCAGCACGGTTAATCATTTCTACCAGTCGTTCAGACATACCTGGCACAATCAGTTCCTCTCCGTTTGATGGTGCAATAAGATTTGCTTCTGCCAAGGGTTTTGGGATGATTCCCAAAACGTGACTGCCTCCTTCTTGTACGACCTATGAAACGATCCCCATAAGTCCAAGATTGCCTCCGCCATATATTAAGTGCATATTTCTTGCAGCTAAGACTCGACCCAATTCTTGTGCTGCTTCTACGTATTGTGGCTTAACACCAACACTACTACCACAAAACACACAGATGTTTTCAACTCGTGTTCTTGAAGTGGCTTCCATTTTTTATATGTATTTATTTCTCAACTTTGGATGCCTTCAAAAGTGCAATGACGGACTGAATTTATAGTACCTGAAAAGGGTGAGTAAAAATAGCACAAGTATCTTCCAGAGGACGATTAGTAGCGAAATAATATCGTGATAGTCAAAAAGGTCTGGATCCTGTCGGAGAAAATAAAAGAAAACAACAAAACAAATCACAATTATTAAGAAAAGACAAAGAGATATAATATTTACAAGAAAAGTAACGGCTTGATTGACGTCTATGCGTCAGGGACAAGCTTCCCATCCAATTTTCTTATAAACTGGAAAACAGAGTCTTTTTGAGTCAAATTCCCCAGACTTAATTGTTGTCTTTCTTTTTGGAATTGTGTATGTAATTTGCGAATGGCTATGTGAACATATCCACTGGGATACGTCTCAAGAGTTAAAGATATATCATCTAAAGACTCCTTACTCAAGCCATCCCTAATGAATTTAATTTTGTCTTCGCGATTATCAGACACCATTCCTAAAGAACGACAACCAGTATTGCAATTCCAGCGTGCACATTTGTAACAAACACCCATTTGTTTAGCTCTACGTTTCTTTGCATAGGTGCTTCTTCCAAAACCAGGCAGATGTGAAATAAAAGAGTCAGAAGACTCACTTGCCAATCGGAATCGTGCTTCAATTACCCAACGAATGTCATTAGGAATACCTTTAATCATTAGTAGTCTCATCCGTTCCAAGCGAGCTTTGTAGACTTTCATCAGAGATTTTTGAGGGAGAGAAGGAAATTGCTTGTGAAGATTTGCGAGAACTTCTTCCATCTTGAATTGAATTAACTTGCGAAAACTAAACACATAAAATGAAATACACCAGATCATAATATATACAAAAATTGCATGGGTTGCCTCCTTACGAGCGCTAAGTTTAAAGTCGTCAGCTAGACGTGACTTCTCGAACGTTAGGCTAGATCTGAAAGTGTGACATTTTCTTTTTGTCGCTCAAATGATTCTCCCCAGTAGTGCTTAACACGCTTGTTTTTAACCTTGAAAGTTTTGTTGGAGTCAGGATCATGTATCTCAACGGCTCTATCTGGTAAAACGTTGGTGATCACAAATGGACCTGACCACCGTGATTTTGGCTTCCATGGGAAGAATTTCCCCCTTGATTTGTTTAACATTACCTTCTGCCCTGGTTCTAGTTGTATGCGCACTATCTTCTCATCATATCTTTTCCTTGCCTTTTCCTTGTACAATTTGGCATCCTCAAAAGGTTGTATGTGAAATTCCTCCAATTCGTTGAGCTGGTGGAACTTTTTCTCTTCTGTTGCTTGTTGTGCAAGAATAGTCTTCTTCAGTACGCAGTGCGCTTTATCTTCAGGCTCCACAGGTAATTGACATGCTTTAAGTTTGTCAGTAGAACTTTGTCTTTCATCAGAGTTCTGAACGGTACTATGTATCACATCAAGTCTGAAACATTCCTCCTTCTTTTCATCATCTGGGAAATTCATGGCTTTGAAAACATTGAATGTTACTTCTTGGTCTTGTACCCTCATGGTTAGTTCTCCTTTTTGTACATCAATAATGGTTCGACCTGTAGCTAAGAATGGTCTCCTGAGGATGATTGGCACGTCTGCGTCTTCCTTCATATCAAGGATAATAAAATCTACTGGGAAAATGAATTTGTCAAGCTTGACCAGCACATCCTCAACTACGCCTCTTGGAAATACGAGCGTTCTATCAGCAAGTTGTAGTGAGACTGAAGTGGGCTCCAATCTGTAGTTTCCTGAAAATTGAAAAAGGCATCAAGTTAACACTAGCACCTAAATCACACAGAGCCTTACCGAAGTCATGTTCTCCTTTGGTGCAAGGAACAGTGAAACTGCCAGGATCTTTCAACTTTGGAGGAAATTTTCTCTGAATGATGGCGCTGCATTCTTCTGATAATGCTACTGTCTCATAATCTCCCAATCTCCGCTTTCGTGAAAGAATGTCTTTCATGAATTTGGCATACCTAGGCATTTGTTCCAACGCTTCTGCAAATGGAATGTTGATATGCAGCTTTTTGAACACCTCCAAGAATCGAGCAAACTGCTTGTACAGTTTATTCTTCTGAAGACGCTGAGGAAAATGTGGAGGTGGAGTGATCTGTTCTTTTTCCTTTACTTATTTTTCCTCCATCTGTTGCTTTGTTTCTTTTGGAAAATCTTCAATTGTTGTTGCTTTGATTCCAACATCTTTGTTGATTTCAGTACCGCTTTTTAACATGATGGCATGACATTGCTCCTTCCCAATGTTCCTTGGATTTGGCTCTGTGTTGCTAGGAATGGTACATGGCGGTCTATAACTCTGAGCATTGGCCAGTTGTCTAATTTGATTCTCCAGTGCTTTAATAGTAGCTGATTAACTTTGAATTAATGCTGCTTGGGATTGAAACATAGCATCATATCTTGCTGCTTGAGAGTCTTGTTTTGCTTCTATCTTTTCCAAGTGGGTCAACACTTCTGTTATTCCTGGTTCATTTGCCTGCTCCTGGCTTTTGTTATGTTGCTGGAATTCAGGTGGTGGATAGTTCTGCTGTTGGCCTGAATTGTTGCTCCATGAAAAATTGGGATGATTCCTCCACCCTGGGTTGTAGGTGTTGGAATATGGATTGTTCCCCTGTCTGTTGAAATTATTGACATAATTCACCGTTTCTTTATGTTGGTTGAAAGATTCTGACTCAGGTGCTCCTCCAAATGGTGAACTTGTGGATCCACCATTAACTTTTATGTTAAGAGTTTCCAGATTTTTGCAAATCACATCCAGCTTGGAATTCAGTGCTGTGTTGGCTCCAACTTCATAAATTCCTGCAATTCTTTGGATCATGCTCCTTTCTGTTGGCCATAAAGAATTGTTGTTGGTCATTTCTTCGATTAGGTCCCAGGCTTCATCTTCTCCTTTTTCCATTAAAGCTCCTCCAGCAGCAGCATCGATTGTGGTTCTCATTATTCTAGAAAGTCCATTATAGAATGTTTGGACTTGAAGCCATTTTGGAATCTCATGGTGAGGACATTTCCGGAGCAAATCTTTGTACCTTTCCCAAGAATCGCAGAGGGATTCTGAATCTTGTTGTACAAAGGATGTGATGTCATTCCTCAGCTTTCCGGAAATTACTTTGCAAGAAATTTGGTGGCTAAAGTGTTCCAAGTTGTGATAGAACCTGCTGGTAGTGAATGTAGCCAAGCTTTAGCTCTGTCCTTCAAGGAGTATGGGAAAACGCGCAGTCTCATTGCTTCTTCTGATGCTTTGTTGTAGTTGAAAGTGCCGTAAACTTCCAGGAAGTTACTGATGTGGGCATTAGGATCTTCAGTTGCATTCCCCCCAAACTGAACTGACTGCTGAATCATCTGAATGTATGTTTTGATGTCACACGCATTTGCTGGTAAGGGAGGAAGTACAATACAGGAAATGAGTCTGTCAACCACCGGAATGGTTCTGTCTCGAATGGGAATTGGTGGTGCAACCTCCAACGGTTCAAGTTCCATGTTGACTAAAGCTTCTTGGCCTTCTCGCCTTTCCCTTCTCAACTGTCTGATGGTTCTTTCAATTTCTGGGTCAAGCGATCGGAGTTCAAAGCTTCTGGTTCGTCTCATGTAGTTTCTGAGAACCTGAAACACAAGAAAACAAAAACAATAAGTAAAAAGAAATTAGATACAAGTAACATATCTAACCCCAAAATTAATAGTGAAAGATAAATAATCCCCGGCAACGGAGCCAAAAACTTGGTCGGTGCTTACACACGCGTATAACGCAAGCGCACGTATCGTTCAAGTAGTATAAAAATATCGATCCCACGAGGACTTAATATCTAATCTATTAATTTTATGAGGTCAAATTATTACTAGTATCTAACAGGTTGTTTGATTGATTTGAAATGGTGACGATTCCAAATTTAAAAACAAGTAAATAAAATTGTTCGAAAGTAGGTTTTAAGGAAATTCACTATTAAAAACTATCTAGGGTTGTGATTTCTTCCAATATCATTTTAAAGATGAAGTGGTTATCTTAAAGTTGGGTAATATATTGATTTATTAACCTGGAACACTAAATTATGTGTAAGCCTCTGTCGATGGTCAGACACAAATACCCAGTTTAACCCAATTGAACCATATGTCTATCTCAACCAAATTATCTGGATTCATTAAGTTTACATTCCAATTATGGCTACCCCCGCCCGACAGGTATATGTCTATCCTATAAGGAAATCTATTAAAGGGTTATCTATCCTCAAGGAAGATTGTGGACTATTGAGTCTAAGGTCTTAAACTTAAAATCCCTATGTCTAGTTCATTTTAAGTTTCCCAGTTCAATTTTATTAATGGCCAGTTAATGAAAAAGCATTAAGATTAAGACTCAATAAATAAATCTTTATATTACCCAAGCTATAATCTAACCCCTTATAAACCGGTGATATTGGATTTCATCACAACCCCATATAACTGGCTTAGTTACGACACATATTTACGGGTAGTAAAAAAAATTAAATAAAATAAAAGACATAAAGTAAAATACTGAAAATTAAATACTGAAAAGTAAATGCTGAAATTAAATACTGAAAATTAAATGCTGAAAGTAAATTACTGAAAGTAATTTGCTGAAAGTAAATTGCTGAAAAGTAAATTGCTGAAAGTAAATTACTGAAAAGTAAAAACTGAAAATTAAAGAAAGAAAAGTATTGTGCGTAAAAGTAAATTGCGGAAAGTAAAAACTGAAAAGTAAAGAAAAGAAAGTGTGAAAGCGGAAATTTATTACTGAAAGCTGTAAATAAGCAAACAAGATACAATCTTCTTAGTATTCTTAAGGAATTCCTTAGAAGAAAGTATGAATTTTACAAATGAAATGGCTTGGTATTTATAGGCAAAATTTTACCTCTATCAAATCATCCACCAAATCAATTATTAATTGCTCCACTAATTGCTCCACTAATTGCTCCACTAATTGCTCCGCCAAATCCATTATTAATTGCTCCACTAATCTCTTATCATGTTTGGTGATGATTTGATAATTTTTATTATTTATTTATTAGTTTATTTTTTGCTTTGAAAATGATTGAAAGTGACTTTAATAATTACACACAACACACTTCTAGATGGTTCATCAATTTCCGGCATGAAATCGTCAGAATTCGAAATTATTTTGTCTTTCACAGCTGTATATCTTTGGGTCTTCTTTAATCTGGAACTTGAATCAGCTCAATCCGATATCGGAGTAATAAGTTATGCCCAAAATACGACAGATGTGCAAAATTGGAATTTCCAAAACTACACTTCGTCAAAAACGCCCTTTCAAGTTTCCAATCTCCAAAATTAAAATATCAAGTCCAATAATTGCCCTTATTTGAACCATATTTCGTCCTAAATGATTTCATTGAGATCCAATATTATTTTATCTGCAAAATAAACTAAAACACATCAAAACGTTCATCAAACCCGAGAAACTAAACAAAATATTAAGTTAAAGGGGCGGTAAATATTGATATATTTTCCGCTCATCAATAATCATGACCAAGTCATATTATCCCGACGGTTGCAACCTTTTTAGAGAACCAGTTATGTATCCCTGCACGATCATCAACTCCATATGACTGGAGTGACACTTCCGTCTTGACATCACACCCAACACACTACGATTCTCAATATACCCAGCATAGGCGTACACAGAACCTGTTAAAGCCCTGGACAACAGCAACCAAAGTATATTGATTGTCGCAAGTATTAGCGGTGCAAGTCTCAGGTTAAGACCAAATACACCTACCCTGATTTCGGACTTCCATAGACACATCTGCCAATGGAATTCCGAAGGGATCTATCCAGAGCGAAGCTGTTTCCCGTATCATCGGTAAAACGCAACCTCCTATTACACTTGCATGAGTATCCTATACCCAAATATATGAGCACTATGCCGTTGTGCCCTCACAACGCACACAAGTGTAATACTAGTCTTTTACGCATTCATCGATGTCCAATCTCGATAATGCTCTGACTAGGGATATTTAATGATTTATCCTTCGTAGACTGATACTGTCTCATATCATTCTCAATCCAGGAACAAATCATAGGGACCTCTCATCATTTATACATCTAGGTGATCTAATCACAAATGATAAGAGTGCAATCTCCTTTGTCACATAGTTAATTTGTACAACAACACCATGATCTGTACAAATAGTGACGCTATGGGTCATAATTGTCCAACAATCTCCCACTTGGCCTATAGCCAGTCACTCGAGTGTCTTACACCCGAACGGTTGGCTCAAACTGCTGAGAAATGATTTCTTCAGCGAATTTGCTTGATTATCATCTGATGCGATTTATTCGATCATCACATCGCCACGATGTATGATCCTAACGAATCAGATGAATATCGAAGTATATATCTGGATCGTTGATGAGACCATTAATTCTTCAACCTGTGCTCAAGCCTAGCTCAGCTGCTAACAGAATTATATCTAATCTAATTATATTTGTTATTGACCCAGATGGCTTCTATTACTGCCTCAGCTGCAGCAATAACTCGCATTTTTTGTTTATTCGGTAACAGTATCTTGCTTGGAAGATTTCCAGCTCACTGTTCCGTTATTCAAACTGTATAGTATCGTTTGTGACTTTTAGTCGTCTTTATCGGTTTGGAAACTTGCTACAGTGATCCCACTCACTTCAAGTTCTCCTTCTCCATAGACTAAGACATCATCCTTAGTTCTCTAAGAAACTAACGAATGTTCCTAACATCAATCCAGTGACTATCACTAGGATTGGCCTGTTTGTGAATCCATATGCTCAAAGCGTATGAGACATCAGGTCGCGTACATTTTTCAATGTATGATTTTATGGAGAGTTTTCTCGAAAGCCAAGATTTCACCGATTGTTATTATGGGAATGTCATTTCGAAGAAATGAGGTATTATCATTATTTTATAGGACAGTTATTGTCAGTGAGCTCCCACTAACCCTCTTATATACACAATAATCTTTTTCGTTTTGAATTAAATCATACTCTATTATGATTACATCAAAACGATAATTCCAAGAACCTCTGTTTGCTTCAATCCAAACATGGATCGAATAACCCGTAAACCTTGTTTGCTAGTTTGGGTACGAAAAAATCGACAGTATGTTATAGACATCCTCCGAAAGGTTTCCTTTTCAGGAAAGCGATTTTCCCGTTAAGCTGACATATTTCATTAATGAAACACGCAGCTTTAGCAAGCATTATCCAAATGGATTTACCGTGGCAACAGGTAAAAGGTTGAATCATAATCAACACAATGTTGATAACGATACCTTTCCGCTAAAAGCCTAGCTTTATACATTGGTATGTTGCCTTCCATGTATGTCTTCCTTGAAGACTTATATAGTACCAATAGGCACAATAGCTTGCGGTACATCAACTAGTATCCAAACTTGTTGATATACATGGAATCCATTTCGGATTCATGACACTTTTTCATAATAGGGAGTCGATACCTTGTATCACTTCCTCATACGTAGTCAGTTGGTATACCTCAATAAGATAGACATCTTTATGAGGTGAGATCAGAAACCCATACCCCAGGTTATTTTCTGACTCTCTCCGACATACGCAGTTCTTGTGTATTTGAAGATTAATGTTATAGTTTCATCCTTGATGAACTGTTTGTGTTCCATTAAGATTCGGTGCCTGGAACAGTATTACTCCGATTTTCATCGAGTTTTACTATCCTCTCACTTACCACTGCATATCAGTATTCCTCTTAGGAAAACCTCATGGCGAGCAACAATTACATTGTTCTCTAGTGATATGTATAAGCACTATGCTTTGGTATCCCTATGATAACTACAATTGGCACTTATCCAATTTGGGTTTTAGTTTGGTATTATCCAAACATATGCCTAGCATTCCCAAATTATCAGGAATGAGAAACCTGGTTTCTTTCCTGTTCATATCTAATATGATATCTGTCAAACAGATTTTAATGGAACTTTATTCTAAATAAGTTCTTGCACTGTTAAAACTTATCCGTTGAAGGAAATGGTAGCTCAGAGCAACTCATGATTAACCTTATCATGTCTAACATAATTCGGTTACTCATTTCGGACACACCGTCAGGATGATGTGTTCTAGGAGGAGTCCTCATTGAAAGAATACCATACACTTTCAAGTATGTAAGAAACTTATTACTTAAGTATTTTCCATTACGGTCTTACCGTGACGATTTAATACTTTAGCCGATCTGTTTGTCTATTTCGTATCGAAACTTTAAAAGTTTCTGATTTGTGTTTTTCAAAAGAAACACATAACCATAACGCGATGCCACATCCGTAAAGGTCACGAAATATTCATATCCACATCTAGCCTAGCTAGACATGGGCCCACTTGCTTCACTATGAACTAGGGCTAACAGATTGATGGCATTTACAATTTTACCAATTAAATAGTGTTTTAGGCACTTTGCCCAATAAACTAGATTCGTAGACTTTATTTGATTGGAATCAAATTAGTCCTAGTACCCACTCTTCAAAAGTGTGGATATACGATTCTTGTTTGATTGTGTCCCAGACAACAATGCCACAATTAAGTCTCTTCTGATCAAATCAGTTTGAGCTAATTGTTTGTCATGTTATACATTTTGAGATTTATTTATATTGAAAATATAAATGCTGTTATTCACATCTAATGTGATTATCTCAATATCATCTTTATATAATGAAACACTTTAGTGTTCTAAAATATAAAGGTTCACCCGCAGCGGGTTAAACACTGATATAGAGATAATGTATCTAGTCAAACTAGTTACATTATAACAGTTCCCTAATTTAAGTACACACCCGAGGGTAGTTCCTAAAATTAGGTATCTACGGTTAAAACAGCGACTTTCGTCCCGTTTTCAATTCGCAGATAAATCTCAATTGAAGTCAGTATCCTGCTCATAGCAGATTCTGAACATCAATATATATATATTTCACACTAAGTATTTAAAATTAAATTTTAATACTAGTAGTGAACAAAATGTTGACAAATATATTTGAAGTCAAAGCCTTGCTCGTCTTCAATTCCTTCATGTCTGCTTTGTTCAAACGGCAGTCACGCTTCCGCGATCCTGTTTGCCACATTTAGTCATGACCAAGTCATATTATCCCGAAGGTTGCAACCTTTTTAGAGAACCGGTTATGTATCCCTGCGCGATCATCAACTCCATATGACTGGAGTGACACTTCCGTCTTGACATCAGACCCAACACACTACAATTCTCAATATACCTAGCATAGGCATACACAGAACCTGTTAAAGCCCTGGACGACCGCAACCAAAGTATATTGATTGTCGCAAGTATTAGCGGTGCAAGTCACAGGTTAATACCAAATACACCTACCCTGATATCGGACTTCCATAGACACATAGTCATATTACCAATGGAATTCCGAGGGGGTCTATCCAGAGCGAAGCTGTTTCCCGTACCATCGGTAAAACACAACCTCCTATTACACTTGCATGAGTATCTTATACCCAAATATATGAGAACTATGTCGTTGTGCCCTCACAATGCGCAAAAGTGTAATACTAGTCTTTTACGCATTCATCGATGTCCAATCTCGATAATGCTCTGACTATGGATATTTAATGATTTATCCTTCGTGGACTGATACTGTCTCATATCATTCTCAATCCAGGAACAAATCATAGGGACCTCTCATCATTTATACATCTATGTGATCTAATCACAAATGATAAGAGTGCAATATCCTTTGTCACATAGTTAATTTGTACAACAACACCATGATCTGTACAAATAGTGACGCTATGGGTCATAATTGTCCAACAGAACCGGCCTCTCATAGTTCCTCCTCCGAGTAGTGATAATCTTATCCCTCCAAATTATAGTATAATCAGTAAACTCAATAGCTGCCAGATTGATCTTCTTCTCGTCTGAGTAGTGATGACAGTTGAAAATCAGCTCGATTTGCTTTTCCCATTCTAAGTAAGCTTATAGATTGTTATTGCCATGGAAGTTTGGTATCTTGATCTTAATGCTACCTAGATCATCATCTACATCTCATTGTCTACCATAGCCCCTCCGATCATAATCCTCTCGCATGTCATCATAAGCTCATCTACCTTCAAACCGCATATCCCTTACATCATGCCTCCTGTCATGCCTCATATTATGTCTTGGTCGAAACCTCTCATCCACATCATCAAGATCATCAAAATCAGCAAATTCATTTTCAGTCTCTTCTTTATCTAGTGGCACACATCATGATGGCACATTCTGAGGTGGTTGTACTCTTAGAACACTGTCTGTTTGAATACTCTCTACACTCTTAGGTAATCTCTTTGAAGCAGTATTCATATTCTCCATCATATCTGTATACTTTCTATCCAAAGCCTCAAGTTTTTCATCAACAGTTAATCCTGGGCCTGGCATCTTAATGCTGAAAAAAATAAATTAGATTTAAAAGGAAAGTAATACAAATAAGTAAATCCTCGCAATCTCACGTGTTTACTCTCGATTGATATCACTCCACTCGTGTTTGCACTGTATTGGCTTTTATCCGATATTGTACCCACACTTACTACCTTTTACCACTCTTGAGTTCTTCATCAAATTCAAATGTAAAACAAGACTCAATCCAAGAATGCACAATCAAAGTGTAATCCTCAAGCCAACATTAATTTTCAAGAACCAATAGTGAATATAGGGCAGATGGAATATTACGAATAAGAAAAGTAATCATGAAAACTCAATGAGTGCTCGGAGTAAAAAAAACGAGTTAGCCAAATGCATAAACAAGCAAGCAAACACTCAATATGACACTTAGCAAATCTTATGATCACTCGATATTATTTTTATCTCACTCACACTTTTCTTTTCTTTTCTTTTCTTTTTTTACTCTTTTTTTGTCTCTATTTTTTCTCACTCTCACAAATTAATGCACTTACAATACAATTACATTATAAATAACAAGATTACCATATTTGAAAATTTCAGGGAACGAATTTTGGTTGTAAACTCACGGCCCTAGTGAAATTTGGTGCACTCACACTTGATTAATTAACATTACAACACAAATCAATAAAAAAAAACATTTATACAACTCAGGACATTTACCAAGTTTGATGCATTCGGATTTATTTCATCATTCACGCATTCACATTCACCAATAATGCACTCAAACACTCAGCTTACTGTAGGACAAAAAAAACGGCGACGTTGTTCCAAGCTCATGGCCTAGTTGGGAGTACGGAGTAGCCCACGGGGGAACTAAACCGGAGAAATAACATGGAGTCACCACCCAATGTGAACTGGGAAAATGATTTAAGGCCGCAATCACCCCTCGTAAGGGAAGACCTCAAACTGTTGGGTTCGGAATGGTCATTTACTTATGTCACTTGTAATAAATGGATTTGTGCAATAACATAACCAAATCTACGTAACAACAACCTACATCTAAGTTTGCATACTACCTATATCTAAGTTTGCATGCATAAAAGTAAGTCGAAATAACGGTAAGCACACAATTTGATGAACATACTAAATAAATAAATGTGGAAAGGTAAATAAACAATGATGGTAAAAGCATAAACATTAAGACGAGCTAACTAAGCATATGATGGGGAAAGAAATAACTAAGGCAACAAACATGCAAAACATGATGAAGGAATCTGTCCAGTGCGCGTTCGTGTAGCGTTCGTAAACGCGTTCGAACAGTAAACAGAATGCACACGTTTGAGTAGCGTTTGATAACATGTTCGAATGGTAAACAGAATGCACGCGTTCGAGTAGCGTTTGATAACGCGTTAGAACGAGCCGAGGCAGAATGCATACATTCGTGTAGCGTTTGATAACGCGTTCGAATAGAATCACAAAAACGATACCTCTAATCACATAAACACCTAAATCATGTGTAAAAAGGAACATACTAAACAACTAAATCATACATAAAGGAAAATAACATACTAAACGATTAAATCAAGAATAAACATGAGATTGGATGAAACGAAATATATGTGTCTCTTAAGTGGTACGTATAGTTGTTTCCCAAGTACAGACCGCATTACCGTCCATTCGGATTCGGCTACGGAATTTACGTTTGGGTTTCCATCTAATATACCACAAGAGATAACACATATTTCATTCATCCCACGGCCACAACATTCATTAATCCATAATACACATGAGAAGAAATAATAACAAAAGAACGGGAATAAATAAAAAGGTGCCCCCAGGTCTAACCTCTTAAGTCATCTCTTGGAAGTGCGTTATACGATCGTCGGAAGGGTTAATGCTCTGCAACTCCTCTGGTTCACTGATTCATTATTTTCCTCCGTCGCCTAGCTAGTGTGGTGTGTTTATACACCTGACTTGTGTGTGTGTTCTCCTTGTGAAATGTGAGTGCGTGTAAGGGATCAAATGGTGCCGTGAGTGAAGTGTCGTGTCTTTGGGCTGTATCAATTGAGGTTGGTTGTGTCGGTGTAGAGAGAAGAAGAATGAGGCGTGAGTTGGTTTTATGAGAGAGAAGGGGCGTGTGATGGTCTGCTCGGTTTGTGATAGAGGGCAGTGCATTTTTTGACTGAGTGGATATGTTGTTTGTTGCTCGGCTGTGGAGGGTATTTTGGAGTGTTTTTTGCGTGAATGAGCTAGGTTATTTTTTTGTGTTTTCGTGAGAATGAGCCAGGGTGTGAAGGGTTAGTTTAAGCTTCTTTTTATAGGCAAGGATTGGGGTTTACCTTATGTGAATATGGAAAGAATATTGTGTAATTATGGGGATATCTTCTAATTAGTGTGCTATAAGGAAAAATCTATTTTAATTAGGGATGTGATTTAATTTGATTTGATTTCTTCTCTTTTGATTAGGGATATGATTTAATTTGATTTGATTTGATTTCTTTAATTTTGGAAGGTGATTTGTCTTGATTTTAGCATGTGTTTAATGTGTGATTTTGTTATTTTGGAAGGCTTTGGGCGTGAGTTTGGTGGTTTGGGTGTGACTTTGGTTTGTTTTGGTGGGCTTGGTGTGTGTTTTGGTGGTGTGTGGGCTTCATGTGTGGCTTGTGGGGGATTTTGGGCCAAGGCTAACAGTTAAAACAGAGGTTCAGCGAGCAAACCCACAGCTAGGCAAGTGAATTAAATCCAACAAGGTGTCAATTTCTGACTGTTCCCTTCCGACGTCCGTTTCCCGCGACTTCCAAAACTTAAAGAGGAGTGCCTCCGTAGGAGACTCATCATCGGGACTTATATGTAAAAATGCAGTGCCTACACTTACGCAACAAGCTAGAATATTGATTCACAATCTGATTTTTCAAGGATGATATGAAAAATACCTAATGAAACAAGACTAATTAAATATATTCAGCAAGAAAAACACAAGGTATGTAAATATTTCACTTAGGTCGAATCTGACCTGTTTTTTATTTTTATTTTTGATACAAACAACAATGTTAATCAAGACTTAATAAAATGAAATCAACACTTAAACACCAGATTCAAACAAGGAACATAAAATACCCAAATTTACCCAAATGGATGAAACCTACACAAGCTGAAATATTCAAGATCAATCAAAAGTACTCAAGGAAAGAATGTTAACCATGTTATACTGATCACAAATCAACAAGAAACAACAGGAAATAACAAAGAAAAAAAATGGCTAAAACTTAAGTTACATAACCCAAATGGCTAAAACATGAACTAGCTTGAAACTAAGCTAATAACTCAATGAAAAACAACATAAATGATAGGAAATCAGACCTTAAAACCCTGAGCTCTGATACCAAATGACAAGGAACCCACTTGTTTAGCTCAAACCAAGCAAACCCCTAGTTTTATTACAAGCCCCAAGAACCTTGATCAATGATTTATTGGAACAAATATCTTCTAAGATCGGCCCCTAAACCACATAAGAATAGTTCCTTAGGTAACTCAAAGGATGAAGCTTTGATGTTATTTTTTAATTTTGGAGATGCCACTAAGCTTGCCAAGCTTAGATAAGTAGATTTTCACTTGAATATGGGAATCCCTCCTTTATAAGGATTTTAGCTATAGCCAAAAGCCCGAAACCAGCAAGTTTGATGAAATATTCATGATTCTCTTTCATTAAGAAGAAAAAAGTTTATATAGTACAATGAAAGAAGCCATATTGGGCATAAAATGACAAAAATACCCTTAATAGCTCATTAATGGCTACTTAAAGGCTATGCCCTTAATAGTCATTTAGTAATTTAGAAAACTTTCCATAAAATTCAACAAATATGGCGAAATTAATAAAAACTTTATCAAAAACTTTACCAAAAAAGTAAATAAAGGAAAAACAAAAAACATCACAAAAATTCAACAAATGTGTTTATTATGTCAACAAAAGGGTCACTCTTTTAAAGAATGCCAAAAATGTCAATAAAGTGGACATTCATTCTAATGTGACTTGTTCCACATGGAATAGCTTTGAGTCCACTCCATTGAAACCCTTGCATGGAGCCAGTATGCCTTTGAGTTTTCTGTCGTAATCGGCCTTGAAACTCTGAGCTAGCCCCGCCATTGCTTATCTGATCTTCTTAGCTCTTCGACGTGTGATTGAACCTGTTGGCACTTGTAAAGACTCTATCATGTTTTGACCGTGACATCTAACATCTCTTGAGTGGTTGGATTCATGTCAACACCCTTACAGTAATGATGGTATTAGGTGACAACTTCAACTAATCATGCCACATCAAATATTTTACCAGATCAACCTCAATTCTGATTACTTATGACCTCATAATAATGACGGTATTGAGAACAAGTAATAAGAACTTATTCATCTCCATTTCAACAAGAATGACCATCCAATGATGCTCCAACATCATTAATAATACTGTCATATTAAAATAATCACTTAATCATGGGAGATTTATAACTTGAGTCATTACATAACATGCAAAGGTCAAAGAAATAATTTTAATTTAAAACATGTATTACATATCAAATATGACTAAAGCATAATTAAATTAAATATGGATTCAAATACATGTCAAACATGCAAGCATGATTTAATATATATGTTGTGTGGCTAAGACCCTCTCTAATACCAATTTATTGGGCGGATTCGGATCTCATAGGGTCGGATCGGTGCCTCACGCAGTGAAAGTGGTCTCAGATCAGCAGGTAACAGTAGTGGACAAATTTCAAAAATTAAAAGTCATTAACATATAACCCTAGGTGAAATATTTCTTTTAAATTAAAAAGTATATTTAATTACGAGTCCATAGGAAAAAATTGGGACAAATCAGAGTTCAAAACTTCACAACGGATAAAAAGGTTCAGTACGCGGAGCGTTGCAAATGAACCTTATGCAAATGTTGTGACGCACAAGTGCGAGAGCACTAGCTCTGTGCGCATCGAACCATGAAGTCTTGCACGTCACGATGCTCAAAGTGTGAGAGCTTAGAGTCTCGCCACGCAAGCTTACGCGTCGTGACTCTAAAAGTCCAGAGCTCCGCGTCACGCCATGCAATCTAGAACATCGTGACGTGCTCCTACAGAAAATGATTCCAGAGAATTATTTTCCATGACGCGCTCCTTCGGAAAATAATTCCATAGAGCCTTTGCACTTTGTTCCAAACACACTATATTTCTTACTTTCTCCAAATACTCAAAATCTGATTTTGATATCATATCTAACATCACACATATTAGACATCAATAACCATTAAAGTACAAATCATGCATTTCCCATAATATCAAATATTATTACATAAACACAAACATACTCAAAATATATATGTGTATCATTTTGAATCCAAATCACAAACTAAATATGAATCCCACAAAGTAACTCAAGAATAAATCTAGGTCACTTAAAAGTGGTCAAGTGATTCTAGAATGGTAGCCTTGGTTCTAAACCATCATCTAGAGTTCCAACCCTAAATTAGTGTTACATGTCCAACATGAATATTTCTTGACCTAATTACATGAAGCTTGTGTCTCTATGCTTCTAAACATCTATACACAATCCTTTTAACCTTGACACAATCTCAAGCTATGATATGATGCATCCAACACATAATACATCACCATAATGCTTCAAACATTATGCAAAATAAAAGAAGAAGCCATAAAATGCAAGAGATTATCAAACTTATGTTAGTGTCCTAGACATGCCCAATATATCTACAACATGATTTTGGTGTGTGAATATTCAAAGAAGTTACGGAAAAACTTACATCGATCGGATGTGTATTTCAAAAATTTTGTATGTTTGTGATCCAAACTCAAGGAATTGGTTTCCCTATCACCTTGTTTGCTCTTTAAAGTGTTAGCTTACTAGAATTTTTGCAACAAAAACTCCATGGGAGAGGGAGAGGTTCACGGAAAAGACAATAGGAGAAGAAGAGAGAATGATGTGAATAGTAACTTATCACACTTCCAAAGTTTACTTAATTAATTTATACAAAGTTGAGTGTTGGTTTTAGTTTGAGGGTGTTATTAGTAAACCTAAGCTTTACTCAACCAAATCAAACCTATGATTCAAGCCTAACCACTTCCATCACATGTCTAATATGTTGATGTAAGTGAAGTGGGTCCCACCACTTTTAAATTCCAAATTTAAGTCGGAAAACTCAACACACAACTTCACTCGGGCTCGGGTTCGTTTAATTCTAAACCAAACCAATTTACCGTTGCGACATAATTAAATCCAATTTAATTAAATAATAATGCCTCGTAAAATTATTACGAAAGTCGCTTACGAATTAATTCCAAATTAATTCGTTTACCCGAATTAAAATCCAATCTTAATTCCGCTTTGAAATCTAATTTCAATTAATATATCCAATATATTATTTAATCGATTAATTCCAAATTAATCGCGTTCTCTCTTCTATTCGAATTTTATCCCAGAGAAATTCTTGTCGTAATTAATCCTATATTAATTTTCTCTCTCATAATTAATCCCAGATTAATTCTGTTCGAGTCAAATGTCATCGGTGAATCTTTTGGAAGCGACCCATGAGATCCCTGGATATGTTGGCAGTAAATCCGATTGTCGGACTATCCGAACACGTTCGTACCTAGTACCACATTCTTATCGATTTACAAGACATGGGTGGCTTCTAGCAAAGTACCGTGCCTACCCAATTCTCCAGAAATATTCTTTTAAGGAATACATAATTTTTATCAAGCGTACTATAATAAGTATTGCGTATTACGATCCAGTATCGGATGTCACATACTAGGCATGGGGCTGGAATTGTGTCTGCCCCGTACGAAGCATATATCGGATCACTAGCGACTAGTCTCTCTAATCAGATAATCATGACCTTGTCATATTAATAGCTGCAGCATAAAGAGAGCACCAGCTCTGTATCATGCGAGATCATCATCTCCATATGACTGAAGTGACACTTCCATCTTGACATCACATCCAATACACTACAATTCTCAATAAACCCAGAAGAGGCGTACACAGAACCTGTTAAAGCCCTGGATGACCAAAACCAATGCATACTGATTGTCGCAAGTATTAGCGATGCAAGTCTCAAGTTAAGACCAAATACACCTACCCTGATTCGGATTCCCATAAACACATAGTCATACTACCAATGGGATTCCGAGGGGTCTATCCAGAGCAAAGATGTTCCTGATCCAACGGCTAATAGAACCTCATATCACACTTGCATAAGTATCATATACTTAAATATATGAGACTATGTCGTTAAGCTTCCATAATGCGCACAAGTGTAATACTAGTCTATTCTGCATTTCTCGCATTTCGATCCAGTCTCATAATACTACGCCTAGGGATATTTATTGATTAAATCGTTCATGGATTGATATTGTCTTATATCTTATTAATCCGGAACTAATCATAAGGACTTTTATCATTTATATATATCAAAGTAATCTAATTACAAAATGATAAAATAGCAATTTCCTTTGTCACATAGTTAATTTGTACAAAAAACACAATTTCTTTTACAAATAGTGATGCTATGGGTCGCAATTGTCCAACAATCTCCAACTTGGCTCATAGCCAATCACTTAAGTATCTAACACATGAACTATGTACGTGTCACTCAAACTTTTACTGAGAAATAGCTTTCGTCAGTGGATCTGTAATGTTGTTATCTGAAGCCATCTTTTTGATCTTCACATCGCCACGATGAATGATCTCACGAATCAGATGGAAACATTGAAGTACATGCTTGGATCGTTGATGAGACCGCAGTTTCCTTAGCCTACGCTATAGCCCCGTTATTGTGACAATACAAAGGAACGGGCTCAGCTGCTAACGGAACTACTCTTAATCCAATTAGGAATTTTTAGATCCAAACTGCCTCTTTTGTTGCTTCAGCTGCAGCGATATATTTCTCTTCTGTTGTTGAATCAGCAACAGTCTCTTGCTTGGAAGATTTCCAGCTCACTGCTCATTTGTTCAAACTAAATATGTACCCTGATTGCGACTTAGAGTCGTCTTTATCGGTTTGGAAACGTGCATCGATGAACCCAGTCACCTCAAGTTCTCCATCTCCATAGACTAAGAAAGCATATTTAGTTCGTCTAAGATATTTAAGGTGTTCTTAACCGTAATCCAGTGACCATCAGCTGGATCGACCTGATAGCGACTGCACATGCTCAAAGCATATGAGACATCAGGTCGCGTACATATCATGGCATATATGATCGATCCGACTGCAAAAGCGCACGGGATCTAACTCATGTTGTCTCTTTCATCTTGAGTTTTAGGACACATGTCCTTGGATAGAGAGACGTCATATGACACTAGAAGAAGTCCCCTCTTAGACTGATCCATGTTGAATCTCTTGAACACTTTGTCAATATACGAGCTCTGCGAGAGTCTAATCAGCTTTCTAGATCTATCTCGGTAGATCCTTATTCCCATAATAAAGGCTACTTCTCCCAAATCTTTCATGGAGATTTTAATGAAAGCCAAGCTTTCACCGATTGTAGCATGGGAATGTCATTGCCAATAAGCAATACATCATCAACGTAAAGGACAATGAATGTCAGTGCACTCCCACTAACCTTCTTATATACACAAGGATCATCTTCGTTTTGAATGAAATCATATTCTTTTATGATCTCATCAAAACGTTGGTTCCAAGAACGCGATGTTTGCTTCAATCCATAAATGGATCGATTTAACTTGAAAACCTTGTTTGCATGTTTTGGTACGATAAAACCGTCAGACTGTTGCATATAAACATCCTCCAAAAGGTTTCCATTAAGGAAAGCGGTTTTGACGTCCATCTGCCATATTTCATAATCAAAATATACAGCAATAGCAAGCATTATCCAAATGGATTTAATCATGGTAACAAGTGAAAAAATTTCATCGTAATCGACACCATGTCGTTGACGATACCCTTTCGCTACAAGCCTAGCTTTGTACGTTTTGTATGTTGCCATCCATATCTGTCTTCTTCTTGAAGACCCATTTACAACCAATCGTTTAATGCATTCTGGTACATCAACCAGTGTCCAGACTTGGTTGGTATACATAGAATCCATTTCGGACTTCTTGGAATCTTACCATAAAGGGAGTCGATACCTTGTATCGCTTCCTCATACGTGGCCGGTTCATCTTCCTCAATAAGATTAATATCCACATGAGGTGAGATCAGAAACTCATACCTCTCAGGTTATTTTCTGACTCTCTCTGACCTACGCGGTTCTTGTGTATTAGAAGATTGTGGTACAGTCTCATCCTTGATGAACTGTTCGTGTTCCATTTGGGAATCGGTGCCAGGAACAGTATCACTATGATTTTCATCGAGTTCTACTTTCCTCCAACTTACCACTGCATTTAGGAATTCTTTTTCGAGGAAAACCGCATGTAGAGCAACAAATACCTTGTTCTCTTGTAGATTGTAGAAGTAATATCCTTTGGTTTCCCTAGGATAACCTACAAATAGGCATTTATCTTATTTGGGTTCTAGTTTGGTACCATCCAAATATTTAACGTATGCCAAGCATCCCCAAATCTTCAAGAATGAGAAACTCGGTTTCTTTCCTGTCCATATTTCATATGGAGTCTGCTCAACAGACTTTGACGGAACCTTATTCAAAATAAGTATTGCACTGTTTAATGCATATCCCCATAAGGAAATTGGTAGCTCATTGCGACTCATCATAGACCTTACCATGTCCAATAAATTTCGGTTTCTCCGTTTGGACACACCGTTTAATTGAGTGTTCCGGGAGGAGTCCACTGTGAAAGAATACCATACTCTTTCAAGTAACCGAGAAACTCATTGCTCAAGTATTCTCCACCACGGTCAGACCGTAATGTTTTAATACTTTTTCCAATCTGTTTTTCTACTTCGTGTCGAAACTCTTTGAATTTCTCAAAAGTTTCCGACTTGTGTCTCATAAGATACACATAACCGTAATGTGATGCATCATCCGTAAAGGTTACGAAGTATTCAAATCCACCTCTAGCCTGGCTAGACATGGGCCCGCATACGTCACTATGAACGAGGGCTAACAGTTCAGTGGCACTACACATTTACCGCTAAAAGGCGTTTTGGGCATTTTGCCTAATAAATAAGATTCGCAGACGTCGTATGAATTAGGATCAAATTCATCCAAGTATCCACTCTTCGAAAGTGTTGATATACGAGTCTTGTTTATGTGTCCCAGACGACAATGCGATAGATAAGTTTCATCTGTTTTACTCATTTTGAGCCTTTTGTTTGTCATGTTATATGTTTGAGATTCATTTATATTCAAAATATAAAGACCATTATTTACATCAGCAGTACATATCTCAAAATCATTTTTATAAACAAAACACCATGTGTTTCCGAATACAAAGCTATACCCACAATGGGTTAAACATGATACAGATATAATGTTTCTAGTCAAACTAGGTACATAATAATAGTTTGATAAAGTAAGTACATGCCCCGAGGGCAGTTTCAAAATATAGGTCCCAACAGCCAAAACGGCGACTCTAGTCTCATTTCCAACTCGGAGGTCAATCTCTCCTAAAGCTAGTCTCCTGCTAATCTACAGATCCTGCACATCAGTACATATATGAGTACCACATCTAGAATCAAAAATCCAAATTTTAAAACTAGAAGTAGACATGTTTATTTCAATAACAAACATACATGAAGTCGGTGCCTTGCCCGCCTTCACTTCCTTCATGTGCGCCTTGTACTCGTGGCAGTCACGCTTCCAGTGACCCCATTTGCCACACTATTATAAGACACAGAAATCAGCGACGCTGTTCCAGGCTCGCGGCCCGGTCGGGAGTACGGAGTAGCCCGCGGGGGACTAAACCAGAGAAATAAAATGGAGTCGCCACCCAGTGTGAACTGGGAAATAATTTAAGGTCGCACTCACCCCTCGCAAGGGAATACCTTAAACTGTTGGGTTCGGAATGGTCCTTTACTTATGCCACTTGTAATGAACGGATTTACGTGATAATATAACCAAGTCTACGCAATATACACATGTAAGATTAACTAATATCTAAGTTGGCACACATATAAGTAAATTAAACGAAAGCGAGCACACAATCCCATGAACACATGTGTGAACGTTTCCTCAAGCGGTACATGGAGTTGTATCCCAAGTACAGATCACACTACCGTCCATTCGGATTTGGCTACGGAATTTATGTCTGAGTTTCCATCCGATATACCACGAGAGGAAACACTCAAGCATTAACACAAACACAATCATTAACCCAATGTTGACATACATGAAACATGATAATGCATATAACCGTAAATAACTGAAGAGACAAACATGCAAAATAACAAAGAGGATAAATAACGCAAAATAAATGCGGAAGAATAAAGCAACAATAAACATGAATTAAATGCAAAATAATAAAAGGCTAATAATATCAAATAAATGCGGAATAATAAATATATGACCAAAGAATTTGGCCGTTTCCAATGTAGGACTTCGCATGCCCGGTTGGACGTATTTCACGTCCAACCAAGCATGCCGTTTCCAGGACTACAAAATAAAATATAATAAAGAGTGCCCTCAGGTCTTACCTTTTAAGTTTCTTCTCGGGAGTGCATTAGGACGTCACCGGAAGGGTTAACGCTTCGCTCTTTTCTGTTTCGCTGTTTTCGCTCACTGTTTTAGCCGCTGTTTTCCTTTCTTTTTACCGCTGTTTGGAATACAATTTGAGCTTATTTTCGGGGGCTGCTCGGGGACTATTTTTGGGTGATTTGTTCACGTATAGGGCTGCTTTGGGTTTATTATTTCGATCGGTGGGGGTTATTTTGTGGATTGGTTTTACATGAAAGAAAACAAGGGTTATGGGGATGTGTTGTTTGTTATTATTCGGTCAGTGGCTGCTTCACATCCAGGGCTGCTCGTTGCTGGCTTTGTCCACATTGATCACTGGTTCCACTCATCCAAGGCTGCTCGTTGGCTTTGTGTTGCCGTGTGTGACTTTTGGCTGGTGTGTGTTTGAGCAATCGATTTGCTGTGAGTGGACTTCTTGAGCGTGTGGCTTCAGTTTGGTCATTGTGTATTATCGGTGGGAGTTGATGCTGAGTGTCGGTGTGGTCTTATTGATGCCGAGAAGGATGCTTGGTGGAGAAGAGGCGAGAAGGGTGTGAGTTATGTGTCCAAGCCAGAGAGCTAGGGTTTATTTAGTTTAGGGTTTGATTTACGTGTGGGTTTGTTTAGGGTGGGAGAGAGAGATGAGAGGAGTGGCTCTTGTGAGTGGCGTTGTGTAGTGCTTCAGTGAGAGGGAGAACAAAGGGAAAGAGGGGGCAAGTGTGCGCCTTTTAGATCGAGATTAGGGTTCTGGTTTATTAGTTGTGGTTACGTGAAGGAGAGAGGCTGGGCGTGATCTTGGCTGTTGATTGTGAGGGATGAGTTATTAGGGTTTGTTCACCTTGTGAAAATTTTTTAGAGAGAGAGATAGGGCATGAGAAAGAGAGAGAGAGTTGTGAGTGGTTGTGTGTGTTTGTGAGGGTAGTGTGCGTGAGTCAAAAGCCAAGAGAGAGTCTGGTTTGTGTGTCTTTTTATAGGAGATGGTTAGGGTTGTCCTTATTTGGGTAGGAAAGAAATATTGTGTAATTATAGAGGATATCTTTTAATTAGTGTGTGATAAGGAAAAGATCCATCTAATTTATGCATGTGATTTGTTTTAGTTTAGGAAAGGGATTTATGGGATTTGATTTGATTTATTAATTTAGGCATGTGATTTATTTAAATTAGGAAGGTGATTTAATTTGATTTTAATCATGTGTTTAATGTGTTGGATATTTTTTAGGGGATTTGGGCGTGTGGTTGGTCCTTTTGGGCGTGTGTTTGGGTTCTTTTGGTGGTCTTGGCGTGTGGTTGGTTGTTTTGGTGGGCTTGGTGTGGATTGCGGGGGTTTTGGGCCAAGGATAAGTTCTAAAACATAGGTTCAACGAGCAAACCTGAAGCTAAGCAAAGAAATTGAGTCCAACAAGGTATTGATTTCTGAATTTCCCTTCCGACGTCCGTTTCCCGCGACTTTCGCAACTTAAAGGGTAGTGCCTCCGTACGAGGCTCATCATTGGGACTTATATGCAAAAATGCAGTGCCTACAACTATAGGCAGACATCTTGGGATTTGTCATTTTCCTTCCCATAAGAATTTGATGATTTGGCCTTGCCATTTCTTTTCTTCTTCTTCACACCTCCAGAAGCCTTCGGCCAAGCCTTGACTTTCTGAAATGTCGAAGCGAAGTGCGCCTCGCGCTTCTTGCCCTTTAAAATCTATTTTTCTGCCTCTTTCAACATTGCCATCAACTCTCCAAGAGTCTTTTCTTGGTTCATCATATTATTGTTCATGATAAACCCACTCCAGCTGTCAGGAAGAGACTGTAAGATCAAATCTATGGAAGTCTCAGCCTCAAAGGTTATGCCCAGCTGACCCAGCTATTCGATGCAGCAATCATCTGTGACATATAGTGCTCGACAGATATACCCTCTGACATTCGAGAGCGAAAGAGATTAATCTGCAATTCATACTTCTGTGATCTAAGGTTAGATCGGTGAAGGTCCCTCAATTTCAACATCATTTCGTAGGGATCCAATCCTTTGTTTTGACGACGAAATTGTGGGGTCATTGCAGCAAGTATGACGGATTGAGCAGTTGAGTTGTCATCACTGTGAGTCTTCCAAAGCTCAAGCTCAAGTGGCTGCTCAATTCTGGGCTTAGGCTCGAGAGGTCTCTCTATCGTATAGAGCATCTTCTCAGCCCCCAGGACAATCCTGAGGTTCATATCACAATCAGGAAAGTTTGCACCGTTAAAGACATTTTCGCCCATGATAATGTCTCTAACGTTGATCTTTCCAGCCACCTTAATTGCAATAGTCTAACTATTCAATTAACGATTTCGGGTATAGTCCAACTGTTAAAAGAAAATAATAAAATATTAGTCCAACTAATATAAATATATAATGATGAAAATAATTTGAAAGCGCGTATTTGGCAAGTATTAAACGAAATTGTAAATTTAATACTGGCCTCCCACTATTTTTCGGCGAGCCTCTAACCCTCTGTTGAGTACTCGGGAAACCCAGTTTCCTAGTGGGCTATGATCCCGTTAAATAACACACAACCTTGACTTTGGCCAACAAGCTGTATAAAACTTAACTAGGTAGATCTCTAAGATCAATTGGATCTCATCCAATTCCTAGATCCGGTAGGTAGACCTCCAAGTCCGAAACATATATCCAATATATGTAAATATATCCAATACATTTCCTAACCTATTTCCTCTTAATCAACTAAGCCTTGGCTTTGGCTCAACAAGCTTAATGATTCCAGTTAAGCGCGACCCATTGACAGTGGGAAAGCTTCGTAATCCACGTCGATGTACATAAGTGACCTTGACTTTGGCCAGCAAATTGCAACTGCCCAAGAAATGCGATATATAACAAAGCCTTCGTGGTTCAGACACATCCGCGATGGACATTGATCTTGACTTTGGCCAACAAACCAATGTCAATCTTGGATCTTGAGAAAGAACCACTCAATGGAAGGCAAACGCTTAATATTTGAGTGAGGGTTGTAAGTGTCCTAGACAAGCCACGAGATCTCTAAGCGTGATTCGTGTGTGAATAATAATCAAAAATAAGTTGCGGAAGACTTACATTGATCGGCTTAAGTTCAAAACTTTCATGGATGTTGAAGCTTCCAAGCTCTTGGGTGAGTATCTCTATCACCTTCATTTGACTCCCTTATGTGCTAGCAAGAATAAATGGAAAAATTTTATCTCCTTGGGAGAAATAAATTTACCGAGAGAAAGAAGAAAGCAATCGGCAAACTGATCAAATCAAAGGTCATTACTTCAAGGTTGCTTTCGGCCTTCTCAAAGAAGGCAGAAAACTATTGTTCCTTTTACAGGCCATTTGGCCGATTCTCCAAGAGCAGCTATCAAAAGCCAATCGGCCAAAGAAGAGAGAGCAAAAGGCATTTTATTTCTTAGCCCCGAAATGCTTTTCATGTCAGAGAGCAATATATATTGAATACAAAAAGCAAAGGCAATAAAAGCAAAATTCAAAGGCCATTTAAAATAAAATTCAGAAGCCATTATGGCGTTAAAAAGAAAAGGTAGCAATTGATGCTTTTATTTCTTTTAGCCTTAAAAGGCTTCAGAGGACAATAATGGTGAATGGCCTTTTCGGCCTAAATCATGTAAGGCCATTCGGTCAAATACCAAATAAAGGCCAATTCAGCCATCGCCCAAAGAGAGAGATAGATTAATTTCTAAAATTAAATGTGTTGAGTGTTCCACAAGATTCCATCAAAATCCATCACTCAAATCTATCACCAAAATGACTAATGATGTAAGTGAAGTGGGCCCCACTTTAAATTCAAAATTCAAGTGGGCTTACTCAACACACTTCGGGTTCGGATTCGTTTAACCCGATTAAACGAATTTTCTATTGCGGCTTAATTAAATCCGATTTAATTAAATAATAATACCTAGTAAAATTATTACGAAAATCGCTCGCGAATTAATTCCAAATTAATTCGTTCGCTAAAATTAAAATTCAATTTAATTTCTTGTTGAAATCCAATTTCAATTAATATATCTAATATATATTATTTAGCCCAATTAAATAAATTAAATAGTAAAATCTAATTTAACTATTAAATTTATTTTACCGATTAATTTCAAATTAATCGCGTTCTCTCCTCTCGACTAATTTAATCTCAGATAAATTCTCGATGCAATTAATCCCAGATTAATTCTTTCTCTGATAATTAATCCCAGATTAATTCTTGCCATAATTAATCTCAAATTAATTTTCTCTCTTTATTAATCCCATATTAATATTCTCTCTCTTAATTAATCCCAGATTAATGTTGTTCGAGTCAAACATCATCGGTGAATCTTTGGGATGCGACCCAAGAGATCCCTGGATATGTTGGCAGTAAATACGGTCATCGGACTATCCGAACACGTGCGTACCCGGTACCACGTATTTACCGATTTACAAGACATGGTTGGCTTCTAGCAAAGCACCGTGCCTACCCAAATTCTCCAGAAATATTCTTCTACGGAATACAAGATCTTTGTCAGGCGTAGTATACGTAGTATTGCGTATTACGATCCAGTATCGGATGTCACATGCAAGGCCTGGGGCTGGAGTTATGTCTGCCCCGTACAAAGCATATATCGGATCACAAGCAACTAGTCTCTTTATGATCGGAAAGTCATGACCAAGTCATACTTCCCCGATGGCTATAGCACTTAGAGTACCAGTTTTATATCCATGTGTGATTATCTTCTCCATATGACTGAAGCGATACTTCCATCTTGACATCACACCCAATACACTACGATTCTCGGTATACTCAGAAGAGGCGTACACAGAACTTGTTAAAGCCCTGGACGACCAAAACCAAAGTATATTGATTGTCGCAAGTATTAACGATGCAAGTCTCAGGTTAAGACCAAATACACCTACCCTGATTCGGATTCCCATAGACACAAAGTCATACTACCAATGGGATTCCGAGGGGTCTATCCAGAGCGAAGTAGTTTCCGTACCATCGGTAAACAGAATCTCTTATTACACTTGCATGAGTATCCAATACCCAAATATATGAGAATTATGTCGTTACGCTTCCATAACACGCACAAGTGTAATACTAGCCTATTCCGCATTATCGATGTCCAGTCTCGATAATACTACGACTAGGGATATTTAATGACTAAACCTTTGTGGATTAATACTGTCTCATATCTTATTAATCCGGAACTAATCATAAGGACTTTTATCATTTATATATCCAGGTAATCCAATTACAAATGATAAAAGAACAATTTCCTTTGTCACATAGTTAATTTGTACAACAACACCATGTTTTGTACAAATAATGATGATATGGGTCATAATTGTCCAACAATCTCCCACTTGGCCTATAGCCAATCACTCAAGTGTATAACACTTGAACTATGTACGGGTCGCTCAAACTTCTGCTGAGAAACAGCTTTCGTCAGCGAATTTACAAGGTTATCATATGATGCGATTTATTCGATCATCACATCGCCACGATGTATGATCAAACGAATCAGATGAATTAGTTGAAGTACATACTAGGATCATTGATGAGACTGTGGTTCTTTATCCTGCGATGTAGCCTAGCTCAGCTACTAATAGAACTACTCCTAATCTGATTAGGATTATTTGGATCCAAAATGCTTCTATTGCTGCCACAGCTGCAACAATGTTCCGCTCTTGTTGTTTATTCGGCAACAGTGTCTTGCTTGGAAGATTCCCAACTCACTGTTCCGTTATTCAAACTATATAAAACCCTTATTACGACTTACAGTCATTTTTTTCAGTTTGGAAACTTGCAGCGGTGAACCTAGTCACCTCAAGTTCTTCATCTCCATGACTTAATAAAGCATCCTTAGTTCGTCTAAGATACTTAAGGATGTTCTTAACATCAATCCAGTGACCATCACCTGGATTGCCCTGATTGTGTCTACGTGTGCTCAAACAATATGAGACATCAGGTCATGTACATATCAAAATATACAAACACTGAGAGAGTGTCGGCAGCTTTCTAGATCTATCCCAGTAGATCTTTATTCCTAGAATAAAGCCTGCTTCTCCCAAGTATTCTATGGAGAATTTTTCATGATAGCCAAGCTTTCACCGATTTTAGTATAGGAATGTTATTGCCAAGAAGCAATACATCATGAACTTATAAGACATTCATTGTCAGTGCGCTCCCACTAACCTTCTTATATACACAAGAATCATCTTCGTTTTGAATTAAATCATATATCATTATGATTACATCAAAACACTAGTTCTAAGAATTCAATGCTTGCTTCAATCCATAAATGAATCGATTCAACTTGCAAACCTTGTTTGCATGTTTTGGCATGACAAAACCGTCATGATGTTGCATACAAACATCCTCCAAAAGGTTTCCGTTAAGGAAAGCGGTTTTGTCGTCCAGTTGTCATATTTCATAAATGAAATATACAGTTATAGCAAGCATTGTCCAAATAGATTTAATCATATCAACAGGTGAAAGAGTTTCGTCGTAGTCGACATTATGTTATTGGCGATACCATTTTTGTACAAGCCTAGCTGTGTACATATGTATGTTGCCATCCATGTATGTTTTCCTTGAAGATACATATAGTACCAATAGGCACAATGACTTCTGGTACATCAACCAGTTTCCAAACTTGGTTGGTATACATGGAATCCATTTCAAACTTCATGGCACTTTGCCATAAAAGGAGTCGATACCTTGTATCACTTCTTCTTACGTAGCCGGTTCGTCTTCCTCAATAAGATTGAAATCTTCATGAGGTGAAATCTGAAACCCATACCTCCCAGGTTATTTTCTGACTCTCTCCGACCTACGCGGTTCTTGTGTATTCGAAGATTGTTGTATAGTTTCATCCCCGATGAACTGTTGGTGTTCCGTAAGGACTTGGTGTTGGAGTCCTCTAAGGGTCCCAAGATCAAAGATTAAGCATGAAACATTATGAATACACATCAAATGAGGTGCGGAAAAACTCACATTGATCGGTTGGATGCTACGAAGACCAAAAATACACTGCCTTCTCCTTGCTCAGCAGTGGGCTACGCAAATGGTGGACTGCACGGCATGGGGACTGCTTCCTCCTCCAAGAATCGGCCATGGGTGTCTTCCGTGGAAGCTCCAAGCTTCAGAAGGTGATTCCTTGCTCATGAAAACACTACCCTATCACCTTTGTATTCCTCCATGAGTGTGCTAGCACTTAGATCTTGCAACAAGATCATTAGCTTCTCCATTTTGCTCGGTCAAAACCAGAAAATAGAGGAAGAAACGGTCCAAGACCGAGAGAGAATAAGAGAAATTTTGGCTCCATTTTTGGCTCTCAAAATTACGTGTACCGTGTACAGGAGAGAGAGAAAATAAAAGTTGTATTAGGTTTTTATTATTTCCAAAATAAATAAACCATTTACATTTTTTCATTTCAAAAAGCAAAGCATTAAATGCTTGTCAATCAACTCACATCAAATGTCACATCACTCAAAGTGACATGTGATTTGACGTTTGATGTGACTAATGATTTGACGCTTGATTTGACTTGCGTGCCGCATTCGAATTTGAAATGCGAATGCGCTCGCAAATAATCTCGGGCTCGGGTTCGCTAATTCCAAATTAACGAATTTTCCGATGCGTCGTAATTAAACGATTACGCCTAGCGAAATCAATATTAACGTCGCTAACGAATTAATTCTAAATTAATTTGTTCGCCCGAATTAAAATCTAATTTTAATTCCACGTCGAAATCCAATTTTGTTTAATATATCAAATATATTATTTTACCGATTAATTCCAAATCAATCGTTCTCTCTCTTAAATTGATATTTTATCCCAGATAAAATATCTCCGTAATTAATCCCAGATTAATTTTCTCTCTCATTAAATTAATCCCAGATTAATTAAAGTGCGAGTCATACGTCATTGGTGAATCTTCGGGGAGCGACTCATGAGATCTCCGGATATGTTGGCAGTAAATCGGGTCGTCGGACTATCCGAACACGTAAGTACCTCGTACTATGTTTACACCGATTCATAAGACAAGGTTGGCCTCTAGCAAAGCGCCATGCCTACCCAATTCTCCGGAAATGTGCTTACAGGAATAAGCGATCTATACCAGGCGTAGTATACGTGGTATTGCGTATTTCGATCCAGTATCGAATGATCACGTGCTAGGCCTGGGATTGGAATTGTGTCTGCCTCGTACGAAGCACATATCGGATGTCTGGTAACTAGTCTCTATATCGGATAAACATGACCTTGTCATTTTATCCCGATGACTGCAGTACTTAAGAGAACCAGTACTATATCCTACGTGACCATCATCTCCATATGACTGGAGTGACACTTCTGTCTTAACATCACATCCAACACACTACGATTCTTAATTTATCCAGCATTGGCGTACACAGAACCGGTTAAAGCCCTGGACGACCTCAACCAAAGTATATTGATTGTCGCAAGTATTAGCGGTGCAAGTCTCAGGTTAAGACCAAAAACACCTACCATGATTTCAGACTTCCATAGACACATAGTCATACTACCAATGGAATTCCGATGGGGTCTAATCCAGAGCGAAGCTGTTTCCCGTACCATCGGTAAAACAAAACCTCCTATTACACTTGCATGAGTATCCTATACCCAAACATATGAGAACTATGTCGTTGTGCCTCACAACACGCACAAGTGTAATACTAGTCTTTTACGTATTTATCGATGTCCAATCTCGATAATACTCTGACTAGGGATATTTAATGATTTATCCTTTGTGGACTGATACTGTCCCATATCATTCTCAGTCCAGGAACAAATCATATGGACCTCATATCATTTATACATCTAGGTGATCTAATCACAAATAATAAGAGTGCAATCTCTTTTGTCACAGAGTGAATTTGTACAACAACACCGTGATCTGTACAAATAGTGACGCTATGGGTCATAATTGTCCAACAATCTCCCACTTGGCCTATAGCCAGTCACTCGAGTGCTTGACACCCGAACTATGTACGGTTGGCTCAAACTGCTGAGAAAAGTTTTCGTCAGCGGATTTACGTGATTATCATCTGATGCGATTTATTCGATCATCACATCGCCACGATGTATGATCCGAACAAATCAGATGAATAGTCGAAGTATGTATCTGTAGGCATTGCATTTTCGCATGTGAAACCCGATGATGAGTCTCAGTTGGAGGCACTACCTTTTTAGCTAAGGATATTGCGGGAAACGGAGGTCGGAAGGGGAAATTCAGAATAAGTACGTCATTAGATTCATTTCGCAAGTTCACTGTCTTCGTTAGTACTGCGTTCGTTACTTCGTTAGAACGTCAGACAGATTGCGGACGTTCGTGTAGCGTTCGAATGGGAGTTCGAACGGAGTCGGTATTTCTGGTTTTGCTGTTAGCCTCATGACCCAAGCCCATTTAGCCCACTTAAAACACACCCAAATTAAATTAAATATTAAGTTAAATATTAATTAGATAATGTAATTAAATAAAATAATTAATTAAGTCATATACCAAATTAAATAAAACAAATAAAATCTAAATAATCCCCTACCAAAATAATAAAAATACTTACCCAAATTAAAGAAATTGCATGCCTAATTAAAATCAATCAACAAATATTATTCCTAATTAAAAATATACTATTCCTAACTTAAATATTGTATGCCTAATCAACACAAACTAAATATTCAACCTTCCTAATTCACCAAAATTTGTCCCCCAATAAATATATATTTTCCTTTTGTGACACTAATTAGATATCACAAATCCCTATCCATGCAAACCCTAATTGAAAACTATAAAACACACACTAAATCACCCCTAAGGGCTACCTCTCAACACTGACTCACGGCTAACACAAAGAAAATAAACCAAAAATCCATCAAAACCTTCTCGTTCAGCACCCCACTCACACACCACACACATCGCACCATAATCTGCCCTTCAACTCCACTTAACACGCCATTAGCCTCGACCTCACGCCACACACCCAAGCTATAAGCGCCCCTCACTCAGCACACTACCCTTCATCATCAACAAGTAACGTGAACAACACGGACTGCCACACTCCTCTCGGTCAACTCACAGCCCACTCACATAACCTTCATCAGCCTCCACAAACTGCCTCAAACTCACGCAAATAACAACCCCACAACAGCCCATATTTCACGCCTAAAACACTGCCTGAGGTCAGCCCAAGACAGTCAAACCACACAGGAATAGCCCATACACACAGCCAAAATAGTGAATAAACTGCCACACATAAGCCCCTGCACGTGAACTGCCCACTGACCAGCCGAGAGTAAGCAATAAGCCACTAAAACAATCCCTGAACTACCCTCAAAACTGTCCCGAAACTGCACCCAAAACTACCCTAAAACAGTCCCCGAAAATACCCCAAAACAGTCCCAAATCGAGCCAAAACAGTCCCTTATACACCTGAAACAGTGACCAACAATACGGCAGCGAAACTGCGAGGAAACAGCAGCAAAAGGGAGTCAAAACAGTAGCTTGAGCAGCGAAACAGCGAGGTAAAACGCAAACCAATGAACCAGAAAAGTTGCGGCGTGAGGAGTTGTACCCTTCCGACGTCCGTGAAACGCAAGCCTGAAAGTTGGCAAAAAGGTTAGACCTCAGGGTATTTTCCACATTCATTTTCTGTTTTATTGGTATTATTTATTGAGTATTGCTTGCATGATTGTCATGTTGAAATGCATGTTGTGGCCCTTGAGTAGATAAATATGCATGAATTATGAGATGTTGTATGTTGTGACTTTGGGATAAAATGAGAGATGTGTCAACTCTCGCGGTATATCGGATGGAAACCCGAACATAAATTTCATAGCCGATTCCGATTGGACGGTAGTATGATCTGTACTCGGGACACAACTCCACGTACCGCTTGAGTAAATGGCACCCTCTTTCGTTTTGTGTTGCATTGGTTATTTATTTTTCGTCACTTGAATTCTGCATATTGTTTATTTATGCATGATTCAATCGAGCGCATGGGCTTAGTAAGTGCATGTTGAGATTTTCTAAGGTCCCATGATCAAACAAGACATGAAATAATGCGTGAATACACCAACGAAGATAGCGGAATACTTACATTGGTTGGTAGAGTCGATTTGAAGACAAATGAACCCAAACAACGCACTGCCATGTAAGCTTACTGCATGCAGTCCACTGCCTCCAAAAACAGAATTTTGAGATGAGAAACGCAGCTCCTAGCTTCGTTGGATGGATCCCGGCTCATGGTCGAACCTCCCTACCACCTTCGCAAGACTTGTAAGTGTGCTAGCACTTGAATTTTCACCATGAAAATCCACTCTTGCTTCCCTATTGTTCACGCCCAAACTGGTTCAAAACCAGTGAAGAACAGCCACTGTTTTGGCGTGAGAGAGATGAGAGAGTTGAATGAATGAATTTTGTTACAAAAAATCAATTTATATTTATGCCATAATATTTATTAAATTAATAATAAACTTATGACACAAATCATGCAATGGCTTAGAGTGTCAAACACTCAATTTTCATGCAAAACCATTGAGTGCATTGTAAACTATCTCCATGCAATGCATTAGAATTAAATAATGCATAATATGACATGTGTCATGTGGGCCCCACACGTTTCCAAATGAAAGTGGGCCCACGTGCACTCACGCGTTCGGGTTCGATATTTCCGAAATACCGAACTTACGTCGCGACGTTAATTAAATCGAATTTAAATAAATAATTGCGCCTAGCGAAATTATTATTTACGTCGCTAACGAATTAATTCTAAATTAACTCGTTTGCCCGAATTAAAATCTAATTTTAATTCCGCGTCGAAATCTAAACGAATATATTAATTTACCGATTAATTCCAAATTAATCGTTATCTCTCTCTAGACGATATTTTATCCTAGATAAAATATCTCCGTAATTAATCCTAGATTAATTTTCTCTCTCATCTATATAATCCCAGATTATTCAAGAGTGCAAGTTGTGCGTCATCGGTGGATTATCGGGAAGCGACCCATGAGATCTCCGGATAAGTTGGCAGTAAATACGGTCGTCGGAGTATCCGAATCACGTACGTACCAAGTACTACGTTCTACCGATTTACGAGACAATGTCAACTCCTAGCAAAGCACCAAGTCATCCCAATTCTCCGGACATATCCTTTTAAGAATATTTAAGATCTATATCAAGCGTAGTATACTAATGTATTGTGCATATCGGCCCAGTATCGGATAGTCACGTGCTAGGGCTGGGGCTGGATAAGTGTCTGCCCCGTCCGAAACACATATCAGATGTCTGGTAACTAGTCTCTATAATCGGATATTCATGATCTGGTCATAATATCACGATTGGATGCGCATCACTTAAGAGCACTAATACCGTATCCTGCGTGACATCATCTCCACTATGACTGGAGTGATACTTCCGTCTCGACATCACATCCAATACACTACGATTCCTGATAAACCCAGAAGAGGTGAACACAGAACCAGTTAAGATCCCCCAACCACCAAAACCAAAGTTTACCGATTGTCGTAAGTATTAGCGATGCAAGTCTCAGGTTAAGACTATACACACCTACCTTGATTTCGGCCTCCCATAGACACATAGTCATAATACCAATGGGATTCTGAAGGGTCTATCCAGAGCGAAGCTGTTTCCCGTACCATCGGTGAAACATGACCTCCTATCGCACTGCACAAGTATCCAATACTTATATATATGAGAACTATGCCGTTGTGCCCTCGCCACGATGTATGATCCGAACGAATTAGATGATATAGAAGTATATATCTGGATCGTCGATGAGACCTTTAATTCCTTAGCTTGTGCTGACGCCTAGCTCAACTGCTAACAGAACTATATCTAATCTAATTAGATTTATTTTTGATCCAAATGGCTTCTATTGCTGCCTCAGCTGCAGCAATAATCCGCATTTGTTGTTTATTCGGCAACAGTTATCCTTGCTTGAAGATTTCCAGCTCACTGTCCCGTTATTCAAACTTTATAGTACCGCAGTATTTAATCGTTTGGAAACTTGCTGCAGTGATCCCAGTCACTTCAAGTTCTCCTTCTCCATAGTAAAAGATAGCATCTTTAGTTCTCAGAGATACTAACAGATGTTCTTAACTTCAATCCAGTGACTATCACTTGGATTGACCCGATTGTGACTCCATATGCTCGAAGCGTATGAGACACCAATACAAATCTATCCCAGTAGATCTTTATTCCTTGAATAAAGGTTGTTACTCCCCAGAATTCTACGGAGAATTTCTATGAAAGAATATTTATGAAAGCCAAGCTTTCACCAATTGCTTTATGGGAATTTCACTGTTAGTGCAATCTCCCACTAACCTCCTTATATACACAAGAATTATTTCGTTTTGAGTCAAATCATAAACCATTATGATTATTTCAAAACGACAGTTCCAAGAACCTTATGCTTGCATTGATCCAAACATGGATCGAATAACCCGCAAACCTTGTTTGTCGGTTATATAAAATCGTCAGGATGTTGTAAACATCCTCCAAAAGGTTTCCTTTTCAGGAAAGCGATTTTGATTTATAACTGACATATTTCATAAATGAAATATATAGTTATTTTCAAGCATTTTTTTTTTTTAAATGGATTTACCATGGCAACAGGTAAAAGGTTGAACCGTTATTAACACAATGTTGATAACGATACCTTTTTCGTCAAAAGCCTAGCTTTGTACGTTGGTATGTTGCCTTCCATGTATGTCTCCTTGAAGACGTTTAATGTACCATAGGCACAATGCCTTGTGGTACAACAACTAGTATCCAAAATAGTTGTCATACATGGAATTCATTTCGGATTCATGGCACTTTGCCATAACATGGAGTCGATACCTCGTATCACTTCCTCTAAACGTAGTCGGATGGTACACCTCCATAAGATTGACATCATTATGGGGTGAGATCAGAAACCCATACCCTAGGTTGTTTTCTGACTCTATCCGATTTACGAAGTTCTTGTGTATTTGAAGATTAATGGTATAGTTTCATCATAGATGAACTATTTGTGTTCCATTAAGGACTTGTGCCTTGAACAGTGTTACTCCGATTTTCATTGAGTATCACTATCCCCCCACTGACCACTGCATATCGGTATTCCTCTCAGGAAAAACCGCATGGTGAGCAACAATCACATTGTTCTCATGTGAGATTTACAAGTACTATACTTAAGGTTTCCCTTAGGATAACCTATATTGGCACTTATCCAATTTGGGTCCTTAGTTTGGTATCATCCAAACGCTATGCCTGGCATACCCAAATTATCAGGAATGAGAAACCTCGTTTCTTCCCTGTTCATATCCTATATGATATCTGTCAAACAGATTTATATGGAACCTTATTCTAAATAAGTTTTGCACTGTTAATACATATCCTGTAGAAGGAAATAGTAGCTCAGACCGACTCGTGATAAACCTTATCATGTCCAACAAAATTCGGTTTTAGTTCAGACACACCGTCTAACTGACGTGTCTCGGGAGGAGTCCTCACATGAAAGAACACCGTACTCTTTCATTTATATATGAAACTTACTGCTTAAGTATTTTCCATTTCGGTCTTACCGTGGCGGAATAACACTATAGCCGATCTGTTTGTTTTCTTCGTGTCGAAACTTCAAAAGTTTCTGATCTGTGTTCTTCAAAAGAAACACATAACCACAACGTGATGCTACATCCGTTAAGGTCACGAAATATTCATGTTCACATCTAGCCTAGCTAGATATGGGCCCACTTACTTCACCATGAATAGGGCTAACAGATCGGTGGCCCTTTTACTATTACCAAGTAAATAGTATTTTAGGTTTTTAACCTAATAAACTAGATTCGTAGACCTTATTTGAATAGTCAAATCAGTCCTAGTATCCACTCTTCAAAAGTGTGGATATACGAGTCTTGTTTAATTGTGTCCTAGACAACAATGCCACAAATAAGTCTCTATTGATAAATCAATTTGAGCTATTTATTTGTCATTTATATGTTTGAGATTTTATTTATATTCAAAATATAAATTATCTTATTTACATCTAATGTATTTATCTCAGTATCATCTTTATATAATGAAACACTTTAGTGTTCTAGAATATAAAGGTTTTATCCGCATCGGATTAAACACTGATATAGAGATAATGTCTCTAGTCAAACTAGTTACATTATAACATTTCCTAATTTAAGTACATACCCAAAGGGTAGTTCCTAAACTTAGGTATCTACGGTCGAAACAACGACTTTCGTCCCGTTTCCAATTCGCAGAGAAATCTCGGCTTGAAGCCAGTATCCAGCTCACAGCGGATTCTGAACGTCAATACATATATGTATTATGTACCACACTAAGTATTTAAAATCCAATTTCAATACTAGTAGTAAACATAACTTTGACAAATATTTTTAAAGTTAGAGCCTCGCCCTATTTTTAATTCCTTCGTGTCTTCCATATCCAAATGGTAGTCGCTACGGGATATGTCAATTATCCTTTTCAATATTTCACAAACCCTTGGCCAAGCCTTGGGTTTCGGAATATCGAAACGATGTGCACCTTGTACTACATGCCCAATTGCAAACTTTGATTTTTCTCCACTAGAATAGACATTAATTGCAACTTTAATACTTTTAAATCTAAAGATAGATTTATTGTAAGTATATTAATTAAGCACTAAAGTCATCATCACATAAATCTTCCAAAGACTTTATGCTCTACTATTTGCTTAATTATGGGCTTAGTCATAATAAGTTATTTTATCAAATAAATTAACCTATTATTAATTCCCAATTGAAAATTAAATCTTTTAAAACATTTAATCCAAGGATTATATATATTTTAAATATTCATCTTTTTCAATTCTTTCTTGATTTCAATAGTCCAACTATTTAATCAATTTTAATAAGGTACTATTTATTATAATGATTACAATAATCCAATTATTTAATCAACTATAATTTAATATTGATTACTATAATCCAATTATAAAATCAACTATCATTTTAATTCAATTATATTGATTACTATAATCCAATTACAAAATCAACTATATATTGAATGAGTTTGAATATAGTCCAACTATATATATTTTTAAAACAACATAAAATATTAGTCCGACTAATACTTTTGATTAATATGACGAGTAAAATAAAATGAGCGTGTTTAGCGAGTATTCGAACGAATGTTGCAAATTCAATACTTGCCTCCCACTATTTTTCGTCGAGCCTCTAACCCTCTGTGGAGTACTCGGGAAACCGCGTTTCCTAGTGGGCTAGGATCCGTTAAATAACACACAACCTTGACTTTGGCCAATAAAAGCTGTATGCTATTTAACTTAGGTAGATCTCTATGATCAATTGGATCTCATCCAATTCCTAGATCCGGTTAGGTGGACATCCAAGTCCGGAACATATGTATAATGTCAATGTATCCATTACATTTTCCTAACCCTATCCTCCGAATCATCTAGGCCTTGGCTTTGGCCAAAAACAAACCTAATGATTCCAGTTAAGCGGGACCCATTGACGAGGAAAGTTTCGTAATCAATGTCATTGGACAAAAAGTGATCTTGACTTTGGCCAATAAAAATCACGATTTGGACAAGACACCGATATGCAACAAAACTCTCATGATTCAAGTACATCCTTGATTGACAAAGGTCTTGACTTTGGCCAATAAAAAAACCAATGCCAACTTCGGATCTTGAACAAGAATCATTCAATGGAAGGATATTTGCTTAATATAAAACGAGGGTTTTTTCGCGTGCAAATTGGCTACCAATTTAATTATCTTTGTTAGGTCTCATCATCATACACCCTTAAACATGCATTCTAAATACATAATAAAGCGAGTATGAAATAAAATAATAATGATATGCGGATGGATACTTTACACATTGATCCTAGATCAAATCTCTTCCTTTCTCACTCAAGCTAGCACTTGTACTACTTCTACCCGTTACACTACACTTCTAAAGAAACCTCATATATATAGAGGGGAATAGGTGAGAAGAGAATACAAAGAGAAAGAAGGTGATAAGGCTGGACACGCAGGTCCAATTTAATAAATCGAATTTATTACAACAATTTCTAAAATTGCCCACCCGACTAATATCCATCTGATATACATTATTCATTCAACACAACCACGTATTCACACACATAAGCATGCTATCAATCAATCAATCAAATTAATTAATCTGATAATTAAGTGATCATCCAATGTTCAAACAACGATTTGATTTTGTTCGAGTCAAACTCGTTTTTGCGAATAAGTACTTAAAGTACGAATTCATGAATTAAATTAAACTACATCATTAAATCTAATTTAACATGTATTTAATACTAATTCACTATTCAATTCCAAATTAAATATTACACTTTTATTTAATAAACCTTTTACGATTTAAATTCCAAATCTAATCGTAACGCGTCTCAAAGACTGATTAACGTCCAACGTCAATTCAATTAAAGTCCAATGGGCTTTTGATTGATTTCTTAAGGCGTGGACTTTTGGTCAACTCGGGTCAAACCGATAACCAAAGTCCAATCCGGGATTTACCCCATAAGCCCATAAATCAATCTTGGCCCATTAGGCCCAATTGAACTTTAAAGGTTCATTAAGTCGCATTTGGGCTTTATGGTCAAGGTTTTGGGCCCAATTGGATCCAATCCATTTGGCCTAAACCAAACTTGATAAATCAAGCCCAATAGGCCCAAATACAACATTTAAATCCAATTTCCAAAATTAGGCCCAAATAATTAAATTCAAAAAATCCAATTTTCCCAATTTAATTACCAAAGTGTATTACATGATCAATCAACTAAATCAACATTTCTAAAACACCATATTAGTCCAATTAATCATGCTTGATTCATTATCATATGTCCAACACACAAATTGAAAAATCAAACCCATCTACATGCTTAAAGGTCTCGGCCAAGGGAGTGATTTCATGTCCAATTCGGTTTCAATCCAATTAATCCGCAATCGACATTAAATACATATCCCGAATGATTTCCAATACATCCAATTATCAAAATCAAAATTTACCAAGACATTAAGGCATTAGTCACATTCGGCCAACTCAAAGATTTTGGGGTTTTTGTCCAATTCGAAATCCAATCCAATTCGATTCAAATTAACATCAACCTAATCGATTCTAACTCATCAAATGAATTAAAAATCAAAAAATCCAAGATCCCAAAATCATCAACCCATCGGCCAAGGACAAATATTTGGGGAAAATAATTCCAAATCATTTTTCATCAAATTAGTCCAACCAAAATGAAATTAAACATGTTATAAACATACTCAAACAAACAATTTATTCAAATCATGCTCAAATCACATTTACCCAAATTTTAAATCCCTAAAATTTCATGCTTGCAACATTAGCTCTTGATGCCATTGTTGAGATTTTCTAAGGTCCCATGATCAAACAAGAAATGAAATAATGCGTGAATACACCAACGAAGATAGCGGAATACTTACATTGGTTGGTAGAGTCGATTTGAAGACAAATGAACCCAAAAAACGCACTGCCATGTAAGCTTACTGCATGCAGTCCACTGCCTCCAAAAACAGAATTTTGAGATGAGAAACGCAGCTCCTAGCTTCGTTGGATGGATCCCGGCTCATGGTCGAACCTCCCTACCACCTTCGCAAGACTTGTAAGTGTACTAGCACTTGAATTTTCACCATGAAAATCCACTCTTGCTTCCCTATTGTTCACGCCCAAACTGGTTCAAAACCAGTGAAGAACAGCCACTGTTTTGGCGTGAGAGAGATGAGAGAGTTGAATGAATTTTGTTACAAAAAATCAATTTATATTTATGCCATAATATTTATTAAATTAATAATAAACTTATGACACAAATCATGCAATGGCTTAGAGTGTCAAACACTCAATTTTCATGCAAAACCATTGAGTGCATTGTACACTATCTCCATGCAATGCATTAGAATTAAATAATGCATAATATGACATGTGTCATGTGGGCCCCACACGTTTCAAATGAAAGTGGGCCCACGTGCACTCACGCGTTCGGGTTCGATATTTCCGAAATACCGAACTTACGTCGCGACGTTAATTAAATCGAATTTAAATAAATAATTGCGCCTAGCGAAATTATTATTTACGTCGCTAACGAATTAATTCTAAATTAACTCGTTTGCCCGAATTAAAATCTAATTTTAATTCCGCGTCGAAATCTAATTTCGTTTAATATATCGAATATATTAATTTACCGATTAATTCCAAATTAATCGTTATCTCTCTCTAGACGATATTTTATCCTAGATAAAATATCTCCGTAATTAATCCTAGATTAATTTTCTCTCTCATCTATATAATCCCAGATTATTTAAGAGTGCAAGTTGTGCGTCATCGGTGGATTATCGGGAAGCGACCCATGAGATCTCCGGATAAGTTGGCAGTAAATACGGTCGTCGGAGTATCCGAATCACGTACGTACCAAGTACTACGTTCTACCGATTTACGAGACAAGGTCAACTCCTAGCAAAGCACCAAGTCATCCCAATTCTCCGGACATATCCTTTTAAGAATATTTAAGATCTATATCAAGCGTAGTATACTAATGTATTGTGCATATCGGCCCAGTATCGGATAGTCACGTGCTAGGGCTGGGGCTGGATAAGTGTCTGCCCCGTCCGAAACACATATCGGATGTCTGGTAACTAGTCTCTATAATCGGATATTCATGACCTGGTCATAATATCACGATTGGATGCGCATCACTTAAGAGCACTAATACCGTATCCTGCGTGACATCATCTCCACTATGACTGGAGTGATACTTCTGTCTCGACATCACATCCAATACACTACGATTCCTGATAAACCCAGAAGAGGTGAACACAGAACCAGTTAAGATCCCCCAACCACCAAAACCAAAGTTTACCGATTGTCGTAAGTATTAGTGATGCAAGTCTCAGGTTAAGACTATACACACCTACCTTGATTTCGGCCTCCCATAGACACCTAGTCATAATACCAATGGGATTCCGAAGGGTCTATCCAGAGCGAAGCTGTTTCCCGTACCATCGGTGAAACACGTCCTCCTATCGCACTTGCACAAGTATCCAATACTTATATATATGAGAACTATGCCGTTGTGCCCTCACAACGCGCACAAGTGCAATACTAGCCTATTCCGCATTATCGATGTCCAGTCTCGATAATACTATGGCTAGGGATATTAATGATTAATCCTTCGTGGACTGATACTGTCTCATATCATCTCAATCCAGGAACTAATCATAGGGACCTCTCTTCATTTATATATCTATGGTGATCTAATCACAAATGACGAGAGTGCAATTCCTTGTTACATAGTTAATTTGCTACAGCAACACAATGATCTGTGCAAATAGTGACGCTATGGGTCATATTATCCAACAGTGCAATGGAAGATCCCCTATGGGGAGGGGTTAAAGCCCTTTACCACGATACTTCGCCGTGCCGGTTGATGTGTGTTCGGTTGAATGCAAGACATGTTCAATCGGGCATACCAAGTTTGATATTATTTTTTTTAATTCTTTGTATGCATGATTCAATCGAGCGCATGGGCTTAGTAAGTGCAATGGAAGATCCCCTATGGGGAGGGGTTAAATCCCTTTACCACGATACTTTGCCACGCCGGTTGATGTGTGTTCGGTTGAATGCAAGATACGTTCAATCGGGCATACCAAGTTTGATATTATTTTTTTAATTCTTTGTATGCATGATTCAATCGAGCGCATGGGCTTAGTAAGTGCAATGAAAGATCCCCTATGGGGAGGGGTTAAAGCCCCTTACCACGATGCTTTACCGCGCCGGTTGATGTGTGTTCGGTTGAATGTAAGATACGTTCAATCGGACATACTGAGCTTGACATTATTGTCTTTATTCTTTGTGTTGCATGCATTAGGTCTGGTTCCATTCGAACGTGTTCTAGAACGCTACACGAATGCGAACCTTCTGTTTACCGTTCGAACGCGTTCTCGAACGCTACGCGAACACGCACTTTCTTAGTCTTATCATGCATCAGGTCTGGTTCCGTTCGAACGCGTTCTCGAACGCGAACCTTCTATTTACCGTTCAAACGCGTTCTCGAACGCTACGAGAACGCGCGCCCACTGAACTGAGACATCTTCATCACATGCCATGTATAATTGTATCTTAGGTGATTTTTTTCTTATGAAACCCCATATAGTCATTCTTATCTTTGTACACATCATAATGAAAAACATGTTTATTCCATTTGTTGCATCATTTACCTTAGTCTTGGTTTAACTTATTACAATTCATATATCTATGTCATGATATTATTTGAGTATTATTTCTTGTGGTATATCGGATGGAAACCCATACATAAATTCCGTAGCCGATTCCGAATGGACGGTAGTGCGGTCTGTATTTGAGATACAATTCCACGTACCACTTGGAAAAGTGGTCACATGTGTGCTTGTGTGGTTAATATGTGTGCTTGTGTTTTCGTGAATCTAATATGCCAATGAAGTCGTATGGTCGTTGCTACTTTCATGTATTTTCTAGCATGCAATCTTAGATGTGAAATATATGTAAATTTATGTGTAAGTGTTATTTTATACATGTGAATTTAGAAGCACGAAACTCTTGGAAATAAGTGTTACTTAAGCTTGATTAAATTATTACGTAAATCCTTTCATTACAAGTGACATAAGTAAGGGACCATTCTGAACCCAATGGTTTGAGGTTTTCCCTTGCGAGGGGTGAGTGCGGCCTTAAATCTCATTTTCCCGGTTCACACCGGATGGCGACTCCATTATTCTCCGGTTTAGTCCCCCGCGGGCTACTCCGTACTCCTGACCGGGCCGCCAGCCCGGGACAGCATGCGTCGTCCAGTTCCTATGTCCCACAGTCTGGCGACTCCACTGGGGATAGAGAATCGGCCCCGAATATTGTCTTGTAATGATTGGATTTATGTTTTAATTGACCGTGTCTATAGTGGATAAAATGGGGGTTTAATCAAAGGCATTTTAAGGCTAGGTAATGGTTTGGTGTCTTCCTTCATTCACTACCTTTCTAGAAGGAAAAGCTGTGAATGCACCTATATGGCCATCTACTCGTAGCCTATTGTGATGGACTAATTTGGAGAACTCGTTGTTTATTCCTGACACCAAGCGATAAGAGCCTAAGAGGCTTGGGTATTTAAGTGAGCCTCGCTCCACCTTCCCTCTGGGGAATCTACAATGGGAAATTCATTTGACAGTCAGTCACACACCATAGCTCATTGGCCCGTACCTTAGTGTATAAAAAAGGGTGCGCTCACTTGGTCGCTCGAACCCTTGATTGGGGAGACCTAGTTGTGGGCCATCCTTCGCCGATGAGAGCCTTTGTCTACACTCTTGTGAACCCACCCATAGACCGGGATTGTATGGTTAAAGTAACAATTATTTCCTTGAGTATGTGCTTGTGGACCATCCTCATTTGGATGCAGTTGGACCATTGTCAGAAATGCGGACTTGCTGGGCCATTTAAACTGGGGCGAGTTCGTACCTTATGACCATTGGGCCCAAAGCTTCTAAACTTTTGATGGGCCATTCTGTAGAAATTATTGTTTTATGTTTGCATTATCTTTCTTTTATGCTTGTGTTTGGGAACATCGCCGTTTGGATCCATTTGGACCATTTGTCATGGGATATGGGCTTGTTGGGCCATTTAAACTGGGACAAGAACGTATTTTATGACGATTGGGCCAAAGGCTTCTAAGTGCTGATATGCCACTTTGTGCTTGTGTTCGGAACATTACCATTTGGATTTAGTTTGGCTCCTTGCCATGAGATGTGAACTCGTTGGGCCATTTAAACTGGGACGAGTTCACTCCTATGACATTTAGCCCAAAGGCTTCTAAAATGATAATAGGCCGATTTGTTTGAAAATTTTAATCGATTTAGTGTGTTATATATGTTACATGCATCTCATGCACCCCATGCATACATACATCATGCTAACCCTTATGTTCTGAAAGCCATCATAGATTCCCGTTGGGTTACGGAAGAGGGAAGACTCACCAAAAGACCAGTAACAGATATGAGTACATCCGATAATGAGGTATCCCGGATAGATCAGTTGGAAAATGGTTTCGCCAAGATTACCAAACAGTTGCAAGCCTTGACCACTGCCATGGCAAATATGGATGTACCCCGTGCTGGGGGAGATTCTGAGAATGTGAGGAGCGAGGAGCCTCCGAATGGGTTGGGGGATGATATCCCCACTTTTGATGATGACATGGCAGAGTATGCAACAGGCAGAGTGATTGGGTCTCAGGCATAATTTCAGAAGCTTCGGGATCAGGTTGAAACAGTTACCCACAAAATAAGGGGTAAACATGAAGAGTTGTTAGATTATGAGGCAATGACCTTCGGAGAACAGCTGTCAGCTCAGTTTAAAATGCCCGACATGGCCAAGTTTAATGGGAATGGAGACCCGAGGGTCCATCTGCAGCAATATGTCTCAGTCATGAGTTCAATGGGCCTATCACAGCGCCAAGTCCAAAAGATGTTTGGGATGTCACTCGAGGGGGCACCTGTGGTTTGGTATCATAGCCTTAAGAAGAAGGTTAAGGAAGATTAGAATGAACTAGCTGATGCTTTTCTGAAACAGTATGTTACAGACTAAGAGATTGATTTGTCACTTCGTGATTTGGAGAACACTAAGCAGAAGCCAGAAGAAAGCTTCAAGGAGTATGTAGACCGCTGGAGAAGCCAGCTTCTGAAAATGCAGACTCGGCCCTCTGAGAAGGACCAGATTAAAATGATCATCAAGGGCACTAAGCCCTCGATCTATGGCAAGTTGAGGAGGATGACTTCAATGATTGCGGATTTCCGACAGTTAAGGGAAACTGTCATGGATATTGAGGAAGAAGAGGCTGAAAACAGAAAGTTTTATGGCCAGAATAGAAGGAATTTTGGGGGACATCCTGAAGCCAAGTCTTCCAGTGTTGAGGTCACTGCCATCAGGAACAGACGTTTCTCCAACTTGGGTAGACCTCTATCAAAGGTGTTTGAGAAATTGAAGATGCAAGGACTCCTGAAACCCTTGGAACCTAAACCACTCCCCAGCCCTGTGCCGCACTACCTTGACTTGAACTTATTTTGTTATTTTCACCAGCAAAAGGGTCACGAAACTGACAACTGCCCCCGCCTTAGGCATGAGATCCAAGACCTGATTAACACCCACAAAATACCTGACCCCGAAAGAGAGCAACCCAGCACACACAGGAATCCTCTACCAAATTACCACTCCGTCCCACCACCATGATCAACTTTGGCATGCCTAAAACCTTTGTCCTCCAAAGCTTCTCACATGGGGATAAGGGATAATAACAGTGAAGAACCAGAGGCTGAGGAAGAAGGCACTGCTGTTTCTCCAAGTTTATCTTGCATTTTTAATAAAGACATTGATTTTGTTTGCTTGTTCAAACATTTTTCTCAACAATAATAAAGAAGTTCATTTCGCTTACTTGCCTGAATCTCCACTTCTCAACTTGCAACATGAGTGCATGTGACAAAAGCATTCAATCTTGGTACTATGATACTCATAACGTAGGGAATCCTCAGAAGAAGCAAGCAGAAAAGATAAGTTGGCCATTCAGAAATTGGGAAATGAAGACAGTGAGACTGTTAGACTTGGAAAGGAAATGAGTTCACAGAACCAATTAGTGTAGACAGATTGAAGCAATACTTTGCCCAAGGAAGAGAAGACCGAGCTGTCACTAAGGGAATTGACCGAAGACCTAACCCAACGGGATAGGAAACTCATGCATACATGCATACACGTAACACATTTTGCATCCTTTTTGTGTTTATTTTGTTTTATGTTAACAGGTTTCGAAGAAAGAAAGAGAGAAAGCAGCAAAGGCAAGCTAGTCAGAAACAGCAACAGTACAGTTTCAGGAACGAATCCAGGGAATGAATCTCTCAGAATTTGGAATGAATCCAGGGAATGAATCTCTCAGAATCAAGAACGAATCCAGGGAATGAATCTCTCAGAATTTGGAATGAATCCAGGGAATGAATCTCTCAGAATTTGGAACGAATCCAGGGAATGAATCTCTCAGAATTTGGAATGAATCCAGGGAATAAATCTCTCAGAATTTGGAATGAATCCAGGGAATGAATCTCTCAGAATTTGGAACGAATCCAGGGAATGAATCTCTCATAATTTGGAATGAATCCAGGGAATGAATCTCTCAGAATTTGGAATGAATCCAGGGAATGAATCTCTTAGAATTTTGGAATGAATCCAGGAATGAATTCGGGAATGGATCCCAGGGTCGAGGCCCACGTCAGCAGAATTTTGGAAGGAATACGGGAATGAATCCCAGGGCCGAGGCCCACATCAGTAGAGTTTTGGAATGAATCCCAGGGCCGAGGCCCACATTGTCAGAATTTTGGAACGAATCCAGGAAGGAATCTAAGAATGAATCCTAAAGCCGAGGCCCACATCATCAGTTTTTTTTGGAATGAATCCTAGCCCGCACCGTCAGAATTTTGGAATGAATCCAAGAATGAATCTTAGGGCGAGGCCCATGCCAGCTTGGGGGCGAGGCCCATATCGGCTTGAGGGCGAGGCCCCACATTATTTCAGCTTGGGGGCGAAGCCCATATCGGCTTGGGAGCGAGGCTCCATACCATATCATCTTGGAGGGGCGAAGCCCATATCAGCTTGAGGGCGAGGCCCACATCGTCAGCAGTTTTGGGATGCGTCCCAGGATCGAGGTCCACTGCAGCACCAACTCAGCTCGAGGCAGCAGCCGAGCCAGGTAAGTGAAAATGTATTGCATAACTTTGATAGGATTGTTCAAAGTCACACACTGCACAAGTCCCATCAAAGTGGGGGCGACTGTAGGCATTGCATTTTCGCATGTGAAACCCGATGATGAGTCTCAGTTGGAGGCACTACCTTTTTAGCTAAGGATATTGCGGGAAACAGAGGTCGGAAGGGGAAATTCAGAATAAGTACATCATCAGATTCATTTCATAAGTTCACTGTCTTCGTTAGTGCTGCGTTCGTTACTTCGTTCGAACGTCAGACAGATTGCGGACGTTCGTGTAGCGTTTGAATGGGCGTTCGAACGGAGTCGGTATTTCTGGTTTTGTTGTTAGCCTCATGACCCAAGCCCATTTAGCCCACTTAAAACACACCCAAATTAAATTAAATATTAAGTTAAATATTAATTAGATAATGTAATTAAATAAAATAATTAATTAAGTCATATACCAAATTAAATAAAACAAATAAAATCTAAATAATCCCCTACCAAAATAATAAAAATACTTACCCAAATTAAAGAAATTGCATGCCTAATTAAAATCAATCAACAAATATTATTCCTAATTAAAAATATATTATTCCTAACTTAAATATTGTATGCCTAATCAACACAAACTAAATATTCAACCTTCCTAATTCTCCAAAATTTGTCCCCCAATCAATATATATTTTCCTTTTGTGACACTAATTAGATATCACAAATCCCTATCCATGCAAACCCTAATTGACAACTATAAAACACACACTAAATCACCCCTAAGGGCTACCTCTCAACACTGACTCACGGCTAACACAAAGAAAATAAACCGAAAATCCATCAAAACCTTCTCGTTCAGCACCCCACTCACGCACCACACACATCGCACCCTAATCTGCCCTTCAACTCCACTTAACACGCCATTAGCCTCACCTCACGCCACACACCCAAGCTATAAGCACCCCTCACTCAGCACACTGGCCTTCATCATCAACAAGTAAAGTGAACAACACAAACTGCCACACTCCTCTCGGTCAACTCACAGCCCACTCACATAACCTTCATCAGCCTCCACAAACTGCCTCAAACTCACGCAAATAAAAACCCCACAACAGCCCATATTTCATGCCTAAAACACTGCCTGAGGTCAGCCCAAGACAGTCAAACCACACAGGAATAGCCCCTACACACAGCCAAAATAGTGAATAAACTGCCACCCATAAGCCCCTACACGTGAACTGTCCACTGACCAGCCGAGAGCAAGTAATAAACCCCTAAAAAAGTCCCCGAACTACCCTCAAACTGTCTCGAAACTGCACCCAAAACTACCCTAAAACATTCCCCGAAAATACCACAAAACAGTCCCAAATCGAGCCAAAACAGTCCCATATATACCTGAAACAGTGACCAACAATACGGCAGCGAAACTGTGAGGAAACAGTAGAAAAACGGAGTCAAAACAGTAGCTTGAGCAGCGAAACAACGAGGTAAAATGCAAACCAGTGAACCAGAAAAGTTGCGGTGTGAGGAGCTGTACCCTTCCGACGTCCGTGAAACGCAAGCCTGAAAGTTGGCAAAAAGGTTAGACCTGAGGGTATTTTCCACATTCGTTTTCTGTTTTATGGTATTATTTATTGAGTATTGCTTGCATGATTGTCATGTTGAAATGCATGTTGTGGCCCTTGAGTAGATAAATATGCATGAATTATGAGATGTTGTATGTTGTGACTTTGGGATAAAATAAGAGATGTGTCAACTCTCGCGGTATATCGGATGGAAACCCGGACATAAATTTCATAGCCGATTCCGAATGGACGGTAGTATGATCTGTACTCGGGACACAACTTCACATACCGCTTGAGTAAATGGCACCCACTTTCGTTTTGTGTTGCATTGGTTTATTTATTTCTCGTCACTTGAATTCTGCATGTTGTTTATTTATGCATGATTCAATCGAGCGCATGGGCTTAGTAAGTGCAATGGAAGATCCCCTATGGGGAGGGGTTAAAGCCCTTTACCACGATACTTCGCCGCGCCGGTTGATGTGTGTTCGGTTGAATGCAAGACATGTTTAATCGGGCATACCAAGTTAGATATTATATTTTTTTAATTCTTTGTATGCATGATTCAATCGAGTGCATGGGCTTAGTAAGTGCAATGGAAGATCCCCTATAGGGAGGGGTTAAAGCCCTTTACCACGATACTTTGCCGCGCCGATTGATGTGTGTTCGGTTGAATGCAAGATACGTTCAATCGGGCATACCAAGTTTGATATTATTGTTTTTAATTCTTTGTATGCATGATTCAATCGAGCGCATGGGCTTAGTAAGTGCAATGAAAGATCCCCTATGGGGAGGGGTTAAAGCCCCTTACCACGATGCTTTGCCGCGCCGGTTGATGTGTGTTCGGTTGAATGCAAGATACGTTCAATCGGACATACTGAGCTTGACATTATTGTCTTTATTCTTTGTGTTGCATGCATCAGGCCTGGTTCCGTTCGAACGCGTTCTAGAACGCTACACGAACGCGAACCTTCTGTTTACCGTTCGAACGCATTCTCAAACGCTATGCGAATGCGCACTTTCTTAGTCTTATCATGCATCAGGTCTGGTTCCGTTTGAACGCGTTCTCGAACGCGAACCTTCTGTTTACCGTTCAAATGCGTTCTCGAACGCTACGCGAACGCGCGCCCACTGAACTGAGACATCTTCATCACATGCCATGTATAATTGTATCTTAGGTGATTTTTTTCTTATGAAACCCCATATAGTCATTCTTATCTTTGTACACATCATAATGAAAAGCATGTTTATTCCATTGGTTGCATCATTTACCTTAGTCTTGGTTTAACTTTTTACAATTCATATATCTATGTCATGATATTATTTGAGTATTATTTCTTGTGGTATATCGGATGGAAACCCAGACATAAATTCTGTAGCCGATTCCGAATGGACGGTAGTGCGGTCTGTACTTGGGATACAATTCCACGTACCACTTGGAAAAGTGCTCACATGTGTGCTTGTGTGGTTAATATGTGTGCTTGTGTTTTCGTGAATCTAATATGCCAATGAAGTCGTATGGTCGTTGCTACTTTGTTGTATTTTCTAGCATGGAATCTTAGATGTGAAATATATGTAAATTTATGTGTAAGTGTTATTTTGTACATGTGAATTTAGAAGCACGAAACTCTTGGAAATAAGTGTTACTTAAGCTTGATTAAATTATTACCTAAATCCTTTCATTACAAGTGACATAAGTAAGGGACCATTCTGAACCCAATGGTTTGAGGTCTTCCCTTGCGAGGGGTGAGTGCGGCCTTACATCTCATTTTCCCAGTTCACACCGGGTGGCGACTCCATTATTCTCCGGTTTAGCCCCCCGCGGGCTACTCCATACTCCTGACCGGGCCGCGAGCCCGGGACAGCATGCGTCGTCCAGTTCCTGTGTCCCACAGTATCTGGATCGTTGATGAGACCATTAATTCTTTAGCCTGTGCTGACGCCTAGCTTAGCTACTAACAGAATTATTTCAAATCTAATTAGATTTGTTTATCGACCCAGAACGCTTCTATTGCCGCCTCAGTTGGAGCAATTAACCCGCATTTGTTGTCTATACGGTAACAGTATCTTGCTTGGAAGATTTCCAGCTCACTGTACCGTTATTCAAACTGTATAGTACCTCTTGCAACTTATAGTCGTCTTTATCGGTTTGGAAACTTGCAGTAGTGATCCTAGTCACTTCAAGTTCTCCTTCTCCAATGCTTAAGACAGCATCATTAGATCTCTAAGATACTAATGGATGTTCTTAATATCAATCCAGTGACTATCACTAGGATTAGCCCATTTGTGAATCATATGCTCAAAGCCTATGAGACACCAGGTCACATACATTTTTCAATGTACGATTTCTCGGAGAGTTTTCGAAAGCCAAGCTTTCACCGATTATTATTTTATGGGAATATCATTTCCAAGAAATGAAGTATTATCATTATTTATAAGACAGCTACTGTCAGTGCGCTCCCACTAACCCTCTTATATACACAAGAATCATTTCGTTTTGAATTAAATCATAAACCATTATGATTACACCAAAACGATAATTCCAAGAACCTATGTTTGCTTCAATCTAAACATGGATCGAACAACCTGCAAACCTTGTTTGCTAGTTTTCGTACGAAAAAACTGACAGGATGTTATAAACATCCTCCAAAAGGTTTCCTTTTCAAGAAAGCGATTTTCCCTTTCCAGCTGTCATATTTCATAAATGAAACATGCAGCATTAGCAAGCATTATCCAAATGGATTTATCGTGGCAACAGGTAAAAGGTTGAATCGTAATCAACACAATGTTGATAACGATACCTTTCCGCTAAAAGCCTAGTTTTATACGTTGGTATGTTGCCTTCCATGTATGTCTTCCTTGAAGACTTATAAAGTACCACTAGGCACAATGTCTTGCGGTACATCAACTAGTGTCCAAACTTGTTGATATACATGGAATCCATTTCGGATATCATGACACTTTGTCATAATAGGGAGTCGATACCTTGTATCACTTCCTTATACGTAGTTAGTTGGTATACCTCAAGAGATTGACATCTTTACGAGGTGAGATCAGAAACCCATACCCCAGGTTGTTTTCTGACTCTCTCCGACATACGCGGTTCTTGTGTATACGAAGATTAATGGTATAGTTTCATCCTTGATGAACTATATGTGTTCCATTAGGCTTCGGTGCCTAGAATAGTATTACTCTGATTTTCATCGAGTTTTACCATCCTCCCACTTACCATTGCATATCAGTATTCCTCTTAGGAAAACCACATGGTGAGCAACAATCTAATTATTCTCTGGTGAGTTGTATAAGTATAATACTTATGGTATCCCTAGGATAACCTACAATTGGCACTTATCCAATTTGGGTTTTAGTTTGGTATCATCCAAACGTATGCCCAGCATTCCCAAATTTACAGGAATGTGAAACCCAGTTCATTTCCCGTTCATATCTAATATGTTATCTGTCAAACAGATTTTAATGGAACCTTATTCTAAATAAGTTCTGCACTGTTTATGCGTATCCTTTGAAGGAAATGGTAGCTCATAGCGACTCTTGATTAACCTTATCATGTCCAACAAAATTCGGTTACTCAGTTCGATCACACCGTCACAATGACGTGTTCTGGGAGGAGTCTTTATTGAAAGAATACTATACTCTTTCAAGTATTTTAGAAACTTATTGCTTAAGCAATTTCCATTACGATCTTACCGTGACGGTATAATACTGTAGCCGATCTGTTTGTCTATTTCGTGTCGAAACTGTAAGAGTTTCCGATTTGTGTTCTTCAAAAGAAACACATAACCATAACGCGATGCCAAATCCATACAGGTCACGAAATATTCATATCCACATCTAGCCTAGCTAGACATGGGCCCACTTGCTTCACTATGAATTAGGGCTAACAGATCAGTGGCATTTACACTTTTACCAAGTAAATAGTGTTTTAGGCACTTTGCCCATTAAACTAGATTCGTAGACTTTATTTGATTGGAATCAAATCAGTCCTAGTACCCGCTCTTCAAAAGTGCGGATATACGATTCTTGTTTAATTTGTCCTAGACAACATTGCCATTTTTTAAGTTTCAACTGATCAAATCAGTTCGAGCTATTTGTTTATCATGTTATACGTATGAGATTTATTTATATTCTAAATATAAATTATGTTGTTCACATCTAATGTGTTTATCTCAATATCATCTTTATATAATAAAACACTTTAGTGTTCTAGAATATAAAGGTTCAATCCGCAACGGATTAAACACTGATATAAAGATAATGTTCCTAGTCAAACTAGTTATATTATAACAGTTTCCTAATTTACGTACATACCCAAAGGGTAGTTCCTAAACTTAGGTATCTACGGTCAAAACAGCGACTTTCGTCTCGTTTCCGATTCGCAGATTAATCTCTATTGAAGTCAGTATCCTGTTCAAAACAGATTCCAAACATCAATATATATTTATGTACCACACTAAGTATTTAAATCTAATTTTAATACTAGTAGTGAACATAATTATGACAAACATATTTGAAGTCAGAGTCTTGCTCGTCTTCAATTTCTTCATGTCTGCTTTGTCCAAACGGCAGTCACGCTTCCGCGATCCCGTTTGCCACATTTAGGCAGACATTTTGGGATATGTCATTTATCTTCCTAGAAGATTATAATGATTTTGCCTTTGCCCTTTTTCAACATCCAGAAGCCTTTGGCCAAGCCTTGGCCTTCTAGAATATCAAAGTAAAGTGCGCCTTGCGCTACTTGCCTAATTGCAAACTTTGACTTTATCTCCTTGAGAATAGTCATTAACTCTCCAAGAGTTTATTATTGCAATTTGTTTACTTCTAAAATCTAAGTATAGATTTATGAAGATCCTTCAATTTCAATATCATACTTTAAGAATCTAATTCTTAGTTCTGATAAAGAAATTAAGGAGTCTATATGACAAGTATAATGGATTAAGCACTAAAGTTATCATTACATGAATATTCCAAATATCATGTTCCACTTATTTGCTTAACTCCAGACTTAGTCCTATTTTGTTATTTTATCAAATAAACTAACTTATTATTTTTCCAAGACCATCCTGAAATATTATTCCCAATTAGAAAAATTAAGTCATTTAAATACATTTTCCCTAGGATTATGTTTTAAATGCTAATCTTTCATTTTATCTTGATTCTAATAGTCCAACTATTTAATCAACGATTTGTGGTACTATGTATTATATTGATTATTATAGTCCAACTATACAATCAAATATAATTTAAATTAATTAACCTCAATTACATTGATTACTATAATCCAATTATAAAATCTACTGTAAATCGAAATTAATTAATTCAAATATATTAATTACTATAATCCAATTATATAATCAACTATAATACAGTCCGATTGATTATAAAAAAACAACAATTTAAATATTAGTCCAACTAACATTTAATTGATTTGACGAATGATATTTGAATGAGCGCGTGTGGCGAGTAATTGAACGAATATTGCAAATTCAATTCTTGCCTCCCATTATTTTTCGGCGAGCCTCTAACCCTCTGTCGAGTACTCGGGAAACCGTGTTTCCTAGTGGGCTAGGATCCCGTTAAATATCACACAATCTTGACTTTGGCCAACAAATTGTATGATAATTAACTAGGTAGATCTCTAAGATCGATTGGATCCAATCCAATTCCTAGATCCGGTAGGGGGACATCCAAGTCCGAAACATATATCTTATATATGCCAATACATCCAATGTATTACCTAACCTTTTTCCTCTGAATCAACTAAGCCTTGGCTTTGGTACAACAAACTTAGTGATCCCAGTCAAGCGCGACCCATTGACCATGGAAAGCTTCGTAATCAATGTCGATGGACAAAAAGTAGTCTTGACTTTGGCCAACAAACCACAACTTGGACAAGACACTGATATGGAACAAAGCCTTCGTGATTCAAACACATCTTCGACGGACAAAGGCCTTGACTTTGGCCAACAAACCAATGTCGTCTTAGATCTTGAGTAAGAATCACTCAATGGAAGGAAAGACGCTTAATATTGAGCGAGGGTTTTTCGCGTGCAAATTGGCAACCAATTTATTATCTTTGTTAAGGTCTCATCATCATACACCCTTAAACATGCATTCTAAACACATAATAAAGCGTGTATGTAAAATAATAATGATATGCAGATAGGTACTTTACATTGATCCTAGATCAAATCTCTCTCTTTCTCTCTCCAGCTAGCACATGTATTTAGTTCTACCCGTTACACTACACTTCTAAAGAAACCTCATTTACATTGAGGGGAATAGGTGAGAAGAGAATACAAAGAATATGGAGGTATAAGGCTGGACTCGCAGGTCCGATTTATAAATCAAATTTATTACAATTTCCAAAATTGCCCACCCAACTAATATCCATCTGATATACATTATTCATGCATCACAACCATGTATTCACACAAGCATGTTATCAATCAATCTAATCAAATTAATTAATCTGATAATTAGTGATCATCCAATGTTCAAACAACGATTTGATTTTGTTCGAGTCAAACTCGTTTTACGAACAAGTACTCAAAGTACGATTTCTTCGAATTAAATTAAATTACATAATTAAATCCAATTTAATACGCATTTAATTCTAATTCACTATTTAATTCCAAATTAAATATTACACTTTATTAAATAAACCTTTACGACTTAAATTCCAAATTTAATCGTTACGGGTCTCAAAGCCGGATTAATATCCAATATTAATTTAATTAAAGTCCAATGGGCTTTTAATTAATTTCTTCAAGGCGTGGACTTTTGGTCAACTCGGATCAAACCGAATAACCAAAATCCAATCCGGGAGTTACCCCATAAGCCCAGAAATCAATTTAGGCCCATTAGGCCCAATTAAACTTTAAAGGTTCATTAGTCGCATTTGGGCCTTTTGGATGCGGTTTTGGGCCAAATTGGATCCAACCAATTTTGCCTAAACCCAACTTTGTACAACAAAGCCCAATAAGCCCAATAACAACATTTAAAGCCCAAATCCAATTTTAAGGCCCAATTTAATTAAATTACAAAATCCAATTTCTCAATTCAATTAAATTAAAGTGTATAGCATTATTAATTACCCAAATCAATATTTCCAAAACACCAAATTTATCCAATTAATCATGCTTATCATCAATGAATCATGTCCAACATAATTTGATCAAAATCAAACCCAATTTTCATGCCTATAGTTCTCGGCCAATGAGGAAAATAATGCCCAAATCAAATTCAATCCAATTGAACCAAATTAAACATTAAAACTGTTGGATAATATGACCCATAGCGTCACTATTTGTACAGATCACGATGTTGATTAGATCACCATAGATGTATAAATGAAGAGAGGTCCATATGATTAGTTCCTGGATTGAGATGATATGAGACAGTAACAGTCCACGAAGGATTAATCATTAAATATCCCTAGCCGGAGTATTATCGAGACATGACATCGATAATGCGGAATAGGCTAGTATTGCACTTGTGCGCGTTGTGAGGGCACGACGGCATAGTTCTCATATATTTAAGTATTGGATACTTATGCAAGTGCGATAGGAGGTTGTGTTTCACCGATGGTACGGGAAACAGCTTCGCTCTGGATAGACCCCTCGGAATCCCATTGGTATTATGACTATGTGTCTATGGGAGTCCGACATCAGGGTAGGTGTATTTGGTCTTAACCTGAGACTTGCACCGCTAATACTTACGATAATCGGTAGACTTTGGTCTTGGTGGTACAGGGCTTTAACCGGTTCTGCGTACACCACTTCTGGGTTTATCAGAGAGTCGTAGTGTATTGGGTGTGATGTCAAGACGGAAGTATCACTTCAGTCATAGTGGAGATGATGTCACGCAGGATACGGTACTAGTGCTCTTGAGTGATGCGCATCCATCATGATATTATGACCAGGTCATGAATATCTGATTATAGAGACTAGTTACTAGACATCCGACATGTGCTTCGGACGGGCCAGACACTTATCCAGCCCCAGCCCTAGCACGTGACTATCCGATATTGGGCCGATATACACAATACTACGGTATACTACGCTTGATACAAATCTATATATTCCTGTAAGAATATTTCTGGAGAATTGGGTAGGCATGGCGCTTTGCTAGAAGCCAACCTTGTCTTGTAAATCGGTATAAACGTAGTACGAGGTACTTACGTGTTCGGATAATCCGACGACCGTATTTACTGCCAACATATCCGGAGATCTCATGGGTCGCTTCCTGAAGATTCACCGATGACGTATGACTCGCACTTTAATTAATCTGGGATTAATTGGATGAGAGAGAAAATTAATCTGGGATTAATTAGAAGAGAGAGAAAATTAATCTGGGATTAATCACGGAGATATTTTATCTGGGATAAAATATTAATTAAAGAGAGAGAACGATTAATTTGGAATTAATCGATAAAATAATATATTTGATATATTATTAGAAATTGGATTTCGACGCGGAATTAAAATTAGATTTTAATTCGGGCGAACGAATTAATTTAGAATTAATTCGTTAGCGACGTGAATAGTGATTTCGCTAGGCGTAATCATTAATTACGACGCAACGGAAAATTCGTTAATTTGGAATTAACGAACCCGAGCCCGGGATTATTTGCGAGCGCATTCGCATTTCGAATTCGAGTGCGGAACGCAAGTCAAATCGAGCGTCAAATCGCTAGTCACATCAAGCGTCAAATCAAATGTCACTTTGAGTGATGTGACAAGTTGTCATTTGATTTGAGTGATTGATGTGGTAGTTGAAAAGCTTTAAATGCTTTTTGCTTTTGGCTTTTGACTTTTGGTATTTTGAAAATTGAAAAGTTGTATATGGTTTATTTTATTTTTGGAAAATATATAAACCAAAATTACATTTTTCTTTTCACATAATTCTCTCTCTCATTTACGGTTTCTTGTAGAAACCATTTTCCCTCTCTTTCTCTCTTCTCCCTCTCACGGCTCACTGCCGATTTCTTCTCTAATTTTTGGTTAGACCGAATTTGTGAGAAGCAAAGAAGATGAACAAGTGCTAGCACACACCTTGGGTTACACATAGGTGATAGGGAAACGAATTTATGAGCTTGGAATCCATTTTTGGAGCTTGAAGCTTGGAGCTTCCATGGAGTCTCCCATGGCCGAATCTTGGAGGAATTTCACAGCCCAAAACCGAGCAGTCCAGCAGTTCACAGGAGTCAAAAACCGAGCTTCATGGAGGAGGAAAATGGGTCTTGTTCTTCCTAGCATCAAACCCATCAATGTGAGTATGTATTCCGCCTTACTCCTTGGTTGTATTCAACTCGTTTTTATGCATGATTGATGATTCTTGGGACTTGATTGAAACTCAACAAAAACAATATCCCCTAATGATTTCTAACTCATCCAATGAATCAAAAAATCAAAATCCAAGACAATTTTAGGGTTCTAATTTTCGGCCAACACAAGCCAAATTGGGGAAAATTGTTCCAAACATTTTTTTAATCAAATTGATCCAATCAATCATCAATTCAAACATATTTAAGCATATTCATCAATCCAATTTCATCAAATAATGCCCAAATTCGTTTTGCCCAATTTTAGCCCTAAAATCAATTTCATGCAATGAATAGCTCAAGATACCATTGTTAGAGTCCTCTAAGGGTCCCAAGATCAAAGATTAAGCATGAAAAAATATGAATACACATCAAAGGAGGTGCGGAAAAAACTCACATTGATCGGTTGGATGCTACGAAGATGAAAAACGCACTGCCTTCTCCTTACTCGGCAGTGGGCTGCGTAAATGGTGGACTGCACGGCGTGGGGACTGCTTCCTCCTCCAAGAATCGGCCATGGGTGTCCTCCATGGAAGCTCCAAGCTCCAAGCTTCACAAGGTGATTCCTTGCTCATGAAAACACTACCCTATCACCTTTGTATTCCTCCATGAGTGTGCTAGCACTTAGATCTTGCAACAAGATCATTAGCTTCTCCATTTTGCTCGGTCAAAACCAGAAAAACAGAGGAAGAAACGGTCCAAGACCGAGAGAGAATAAGAGAAATTTTGGCTCCCAAAATTACGTGTACCGTGTACAGGAGAGAGAGAAAATAAAAGTTGTATTAGGTTTTTATTATTTCCAAAATAAATAAACCATTTACCCTTTTTAATTTCAAAGAGCAAAGCATTAAATGCTTGTCATTCAACTCACATCAACTCACATCAAATGTCACATCACTCAAAGTGACATGTGATTTGACGCTTGATGTGACTAATGATTTGACTTGATTTGACTTGTGTGCCGCATTCGAATTCGAAATGCGAATGCGCTCGCAAATAATCTCAGGCTCGGGTTCGCTAATTCCAAATTAACAAATTTTCTGATGCGTCGTAATTAAACGATTACGCCTAGCAAAATCATTATTCACGTCGCTAACGAATTAATTCTAAATTAATTCGTTCGCCCGAATTAAAATCTAATTTTAATTCCGCGTCGAAATCCAATTTCATTTAATATATCAAATATATTAATTTACTGATTAATTCCAAATTAATCGTTCCCTCTCTTAAATTGATATTTTATCCCATATAAAATATCTCCGTAATTAATCCCAGATTAATTTTCTCTCTCATTAAATTAATCCCAGATTAATTAAAGTGCGAGTCATACGTCATTGGTGAATCTTCGGGGAGCGACCCATGAGATCTCCGGATATGTTGGTAGTAAATCGGGTCGTCGGACTATCCGAACATGTAAGTACCTCGTACTACGTTTGCACTGATTCACAAGACAAGGTTGGCCTCTAGCAAAGTGCCATGCCTACCCAATTCTCCGGAAATGTGCTTACAGGAATAAGCGATCTATATCAGGCGTAGTATACGTGGTATTTCGTATTTCGATCCAGTATCGAATGATCACGTGCTAGGCCTGGGACTGGAATTGTGTCTGCCCCGTACGAAGCACATATCGGATGTCTGGTAACTAGTCTCTATATCGGATAAACATTACCTTGTCATTTTATCCCGATGACTGCAGTACTTAAGAGAACTAGTACCGTATCCTACATGACCATATCTCCATATGACTGGAGTGACACTTCCGTCTTAACATCACACCCAACACACTACGATTCTCAATATACCCAACATTGGCGTACACAAAACCGGTTAAAGCCCTGGATGACCTCAACCAAAGTATATTGATTGTCGCAAGTATTAGCGGTGCAAGTCTCATGTTAAGACCAAATACACATACCCTGATTTCAGACTTCCATCGACACATAGTCATACTACCAATGGAATTCCGAGGGGGTCTAATCCAGAGCGAAGCTGTTTCACGTACCATCGGTAAAACACAACCTCCTATTACACTTGCATGAGTATCCTATACCCAAACATATGATAACTATGTCGTTGTGCCCTCACAACACGCACAAGTGTAATACTAGTCTTTTACGTATTTATCGATGTCCAATCTCGATAATACTCTGACTAGGGATATTTAATGATTTATTCTTCGTGGACTGATACTGTCCCATATCATTCTCAGTCCAGGAACAAATCATATGAACCTCCTATCATTTATACATCTAGGTGATCTAATCACAAATGATAAGAGTGCAATCTCTTTTGTCACATAGTTAATTTGTACAACAACACCGTGATCAGTACAAATAGTGACGCTATGGGTCATAATTGTCCAACACTCGGTGCCTGGAATAGTATTACTTTGATTTTCATCGAGTTTTACTTTCCTCCCACTTACCACTGCATATAGGAATTCCTCTTAGGAAAACCGCATAGAGAGCAACAATTACATTATTCTCTTGTGAGTTGTATAAGTACTATACTTTGGTTTCCCTATGACAACCTACAAATAGGCACTTATCCGATTTAGGTTCTAATTTGGTATCATCCAAATATATGCCCAGCATTCCTAAATCTTCAGGAATGAGAAACCTGGTTTCTTTCCTGTTCATATCTAATATGAAGTCTGTTTAACAGATTTTTATGGAACCTTACTCAAAATAAGTATTGCACTGTTCAATTCATGTATCCTCATAAGGAAATTGGTAGCTCAGAGCGACTTATATATTTAAGTATTGTCCATTATGGTCTGACCGTAATGTTCTAATATTTTTACCGGTCTGTTTTCATACTTCGTGTCGAAACCTTTTGAATTACTCAAAAGTTTCTGACTTGTGTTTCATAAGATACACATAATCGTAACGCGATGCCACATCCGTAAAGGTTACGAAGCATTCATATACACCTCTAGCCTAGCTAGACATGGGCCCACTTACGTCACCATGAACGAGGGCTAACAGATCGGTGGCACTTGCACTTTTACCAAGTAAAAAGTGTTTTAGGCATTTTGCCTAATGAACTAGATTCGTAGACATCATTTGAATTAGAATCAAATCCGTCCTAGTATCCACTCTTCGAAAGTGTAGATATACGAGTCTTGTTAATGCATCCCAAATGACAATGCCACAAATAAGTCTCATTTGATTTACTCAATTTGAGCTATTTATTTGTCATATTATATGTTTGAGATTCATTTATATTCAAAATATAAAGACCATTATTTACATCTAATATAAATATCTCAATATCATCTTTATAAACAAAACACCCAGTGTTTCGGAATATAAAGGTACACCCGCAACGGGTTAAACTAGATACAGAGATAATGTTCCTAGTCAAACTAGATACATTATAACAGTCTCCTAGTTTAAGTACATGCCAAAAGGGCAGTTCCAAAACTTAGGTTTCTACGGCCAAAACAGCGACTCTCGTCTTGTTTCCGACTTGTAGGTCGATCTCATCTGAAGTCAGTTTCCTGCTTATCAGCAGATCCCGCACATTAGTACATATATTCATGTATCACATCTAGTATCAGAATCCAATTTTAAAACCAGTGGTGAACATGTTTATAACAAACATTCTTGAAGCCGGAACCTTGTCCCGCCTTCAATTCCTTCATGTCTGCCTTGTCCATACGGCAGTCACACTTCTAGTGACCCCGTTTGCCACATTTTAGGAAGACAACTTGGGATATGTCCTTTTAAGAAGCCTTGGCTGTGCATAACAGATTGAGCACTAAAGTTATCATCACAATGAGTCTTCCTATGCTCATGCTCTACTATTCGCTCAACTCCGGGCTCATGCTCGAAAGGTTCTACTCCCAATCTGAAAATTAAAGTCGTTAAAGACATTTTCCCCAGGATTATGTCCTTTGACGCTAATCTTTCGGTCATCTTGATTGTTATAGTCCAACTATTCAATCAACGATTTCAGGTACAATTAAATATAATGATTACTATAGTCTAACTATATAATCAACTACAATTGATTGGTTGCATTCAGATGTATTGATTACTATAGTCCAACTATATAACCAACCACAAATGAAGTAGTTTGAATACAGTCCAACTGTTAAATTAAAACAATTGAATATTAGTCCAACTAATATATTTATAAATAATGACGACAAATGAAATGAGCACGTATTGGCAAGTATCTAAACGAAATTGCAAATTTAATACTTGCCTCCCACTATTTTTCGGCGAGCCTCTAACCCTATGTGGAGTACTCGGGAAACCTAGTTTCCTAGTGGGCTAGGATCCCGTTAAATAACACACAACCTTGACTTTGGCCAACAAGCTGTATGATATTTAACTATGTAGATCTCTAAGATCAATTGGATCTCATCCAATTCCTAGATCCGATAGGTGGACCTCCAAGTCCGAAACATATATAATATATATGCCAATATATCCAATAAATTTTCCTAACATTTTCCTCTGAATCAACTAAGCTTTGGCTTTGGCACAACAAGCTTAATGATTACAATTAAGCGGGACCCATTGACTTTGGAAAGCTTCGTAATCGATGTCGATGGATAAGAAGTGATCTTGACTTTGGCCAACAAATCACAACTTGGACAAGACATACGATATGGAACAAAGCCTTATGATTCAAACACATCCGCGATGGACGAAGGTCTTGACTTTGGCCAACAAACCAGTGCCAATCTTGGATCTTGAGAGAGAATCACTCAATGGAAGGAAATCGCTTAATATTTATTTAGGGTTTTTCACGTAATTGGCATCCAATTAATTATCTTTAATTAGGTCTCATCATACACCCTTAAGCATGCATTCTAAAAGCATAGTAAGGCGTGAAATAAATTAATAATGATATGCGGATGGATATATAATACAATTTGTTCCTAGAACAAATCTCTCATTTTCCTCTCTCTCGCTAGCACTATTCTTACTTCTACCCAATTACATAATACTTCTAAAGAAACCTCATTTACATTGAGGGGAATAGGTGAGAAGAGAAATACAATGAGAAAAGAGGTAATAGGCTGGACACGCAGGTCCAATTTAATAAATTCTAAATTTATTACAACAATTTCCAAAATTGCCCTCACCCTTCTAATATCCATCTGATATACATTATTCATACATACATCCAAGTATTCACATAAAGCATGTTATCAATCAATCTAATCCAATTAATTAATCTTTGATTAATGACCATCCAATGTTCATACCACGATTTGATTTGCGCGAGTCAAACTCGTTTAAGAATAAATACTCAAAGTAAGTATTTTTTAATTATATCGAACTACAATTTTAAATCCAATTTAAATTGTATCCAATACTAATTCATATTTAATTCCAAATTAAATAATTACACTTATTTATGTGCCTTAAAGACTTGGATTCCAAATCCAATCTTAATGGGTCTCAAAGGCCCAATTAGTATCCAATACTATTTAATTAAAGTCCAATGGGCTTTTAATTAATTCTTTAGGCTTGGGCTTTTGGCCAAAATGGATCTAACCCATAATGCCTAGGCCCAATAGGAATCACCCTATGCCATAGAATCAATTTTGGCCCATTAGGCCCAATTAAATTACTAAAGGCCCAATTGTCATATTTTGGACTTTATGGAAATGGTTTAGGCCCAAATATAATCCAAGACTAAAATTTGGCCCAACCAAACCCAATATCCCAAATACAACAAATTAAATTAATACATTATTCCAAATTATATATTAATTCAATTAAAGTACAATTAACACAATTAATTAATTAACCTAATGTTTCCAAAACATTAATTTAATCTAATTAATCATGCATAACTTTTAATTTATGTCCAACACAAATTAAAGCACAATCAATCTACCAACATGCTTCATACTCACGGCAATACATGAAATTAACATCTAATTTTGATTTCAATCTAATTAAATCAACAATTAATATTCAATTTCATGTGAATCAACATATCCAATTGCCTAATTCAAAATTAATCATGAGCTCTCCTAGGGTAGTAATCGGCCAAGCATTGATTTTGGGGATTTTTTATCTAATCAATTTATCACAAATCAATGATGTACAAATCCAATTAAATATCATACAAGCTCAACCAAACCATCAATTTAAGAAAATATATACTCCAAGCATAAAATCCCAAATTAAAGTTTACAAACCCTAGAATCAAAATCATGCTTAGATCTCGCCCTGATACCATTGTAAGTGTCCTAGACATGCCACGGGATCTCTAAGCGTGATTCGTGTGTGAATAATAATAAAAAATAAGTTGCGAAAGACTTACATTGATCGGCTTGAGTTCAAAACTTTCATGGATGTTGAAACTTTCAAGCTCTTGGGTGAGTATCTTTATCACCTTCATTTGACTCCCTTATGTGCTAGCAAGAACAAATGGAACAAATTTTATCTCCCTAAGAGAAACAAATTTGCCCGAGAGAGAGGGAAGCAATCGGCAAACGGATCAAATCAAAGGCCATTACTTCAAGGTTGCTTTCGGCCTTCTCAAAGAAGGCAGAAAACTATTGCTCCTTTTACAGGCCATTTGGCCGATTCTCCAAGAGCAGCTATCAAAAGCCAATCGGCCAAAGAAGAGAGAGCAAAAGGCATTTTATTTCTTAGCCCCGAAATGCTTTTCATGTCAGAGAGCAATATATATTGAATACAAAAAGTATAGGCAATAAAAGCAAAAGTCAAAGGCCATTTAAAATAAAATTCAAAAGCATTATGGCGTTAAAAAGAAAAGGTAGCAATTGATGCTTTTATTTCTTTAAGCCTTAAAAGGCGTCAGAGGACAATAATGGTGAATGGCCTTTTCGGCGTAAATCATGTAAGGCCATTCGGCAATTTGGCCATCGCCCAAGGGGATATATTAATTTCCAAAATTAAATATGTTGAGTGTTTCATAAGATTCTATCAAAATCCATCATTCAAATCTATCACCAAAATGACTAATGATGTAAGTGAATTGGGCCCCACTTTAAATTCAAAATTCAAGTGGGCTTACTCAACACACTTCGGGTTCGGATTCGTTTAATCCGATTAAACGAATTTTCTGTTGCGGCTTAATTAAAACCGATTTAATTAAATAATAATACCTAGTAAAATTATTACGAAAATCGCTTGCGAATTAATTCCAAATTAATTCGTTCTCTAAAATTAAAATCCACTTTAATTTCTTGTTAAAATCCAATTTCAATTAATATATCTAATATATACTATTTAGCCCAATTAAATAAATTAAATAGTAAAATCTAATTCAACTATTAAATTTATTTTACCAATTAATTCCAAATTAATCGCGTTCTCTCATCTCGACGAATTTAATCTTAGATAAATTCTCGATGCAATTAATCCTAGATTAATTCTTTCTCTGATAATTAATCCCAGATTAAATCTTGCCATAATTAATCCCAAATTAATTTTCTCTCTTTATTAATCCCGGAATAATATTCTCTCTCTTAATTAATCCCAGATTAATGTTGTTCGAGTCAAACAGCATCGGTGAATCTTTGGGATGCGACCCAAGAGATCCCGATATGTTGGCAGTAAATACGGTCATCGGACTATCCAAACACGTGCGTACCCGGTACCACGTATTTACCGATTTACAAGACATGGTTGGCTTCTAGTAAAGCACCGTGCCTACCCAATTCTCCAGAAATATTCTGCTACGGAATACAAGATCTTTGCCAGGCGTAGTATACGTAGTATTGCGTATTATGATCCAGTATCGGATGTCACATGCAAGGCCTGGGGCTGGAGTTGTGTCTACCCCGTACGAAGCATATATCGGATCACAAGCAACTAGTCTCTTTATGATCGGAAAGTCATGACCAAGTCATACTTCCCCGATGGCTATAACACTTAGAGTACCAGTTCTGTATCCATGTGTGATCATCTTCTCCATATGACTGAAGTGATACTTCCATCTTGACATCACACCCAATACACTACGATTCTCAGTATACTCAGAAGAGGCGTACACAGAACCTGTTAAAGCCCTGGACGACCAAAACGAAAGTATATTGATTGTCGCAAGTATTAGCGATGCAAGTCTCAAGTTAAGATCAAATACACCTACCCTAATTCGGATTCCCATAGACACATAGTCATACTACCAATGGGATTCTGAGGGGTCTATCCAGAGCGAAGTTGTTTCCGTACCATCGGACTATTCGAACACGTGCGTACCCGGTACCACGTATTTACCGATTTACAAGACATGGTTGGCTTCTAGCAAAGTACCGTGCCTACCCAATTCTCCAGAAATATTCTACTACGGAATACAAGATTTTTGTCAGGCGTAGTATACGTAGTATTACGTATTACGATCCAGTATCGGATGTCACATGCAAGGCCTGGGGCTGGAGTTGTGTCTGCCCTGTACGAAGCATATATCAGATCACAAGCAACTAGTCTCTTTATAATCAGAAAGTCATGACCAAGTCATACTTCCCCGATGGCTATAGCACTTAGAGTACCAGTTATGTATCAATGTGTGATCATCATCTCCATATGATTGAAGTGATACTTCCATCTTCACATCACACCCAATACACTACGATTCTCTGTATACCCAGAAGAGGCGTACACAGAACCTGTTAAAGCCCTGGACGACCAAAACCAAAGTATATTGATTGTCGCAAGTATTACCGATGCAAGTCTCAGGTTAAGACCAAATACACTTACCCAGATTCAGATTCCCATAGACACATAGTCATACTACCAATGGGATTCCGATGGGTCTATCCAGAGCGAAGTTGTTTCTGTACCATCGATAAACAGAACCTCCTATTACACTTGCATGAGTATCAAATACCCAAATATATGAGAACTATGCTGTTACGCTTCCATAACACGCACAAGTGTAATACTAGCCTATTCCACATTATCGATGTCCAGTCTTGATAATACTACGACTAGGGATATTTAATGATTAAACCTTTGTGGATTAATATTGTCTCATATCTTATTAATCTGGAACTAATCATAAGGACTTTTATAATTTATATATCTAGGTAATCCAATTACAAATGATAAAAGAGCAATTTCCTTTGTCACATAGTTAATTTGTACAACAACACCATGTTCTGTACAAATAGTGATGATATGGGTCATAATTTTCCAACAATCTCCCACTTGGCCTATAGCCAATCACTCAAGTGTCTAACACTTGAACTTTGTACGGGTCGCTCAAACTTCTGCTGAGAAACAACTTTCGTCAGCGAATTTACAAGGTTATCATATGATGCGATTTATTCGATCATTACATCGCCACTATGTATGATCAAATGAATCAGATGAATTAGTTGAAGTACATACTTGGATCATTGATGAGACTGTGGTTCTTTAGACTGCGATGTAGCCTAGCTCAGCTACTAATAGAACTACTCCTAATCTGATTAGGATTATTTTAATCCAAAATGCTTCTATTGCTGCCACAGCTGCAGCAATGTTCCGCTCTTGTTGTTTATTCTGCAACAGTATCTTTTTTGGAAGATTCTCAGCTCACTGTTCCGTTATTCAAACTATATAGGTACCCTTATTACTACTTATAGTCGTTTTTATCGGTTTGGAAACTTGCAGCGGTGAACCTAGTCACCTCAAGTTCTTCATCTCCATGACTTAAGAAAGCATCATTAGTTCATCTAAGATACTTAAGGATGTTCTTAACATCAATCCAGTGACCATCACCTGGATTGCCCTGATTGTGTCTACGTGTGCTCAAAGCATATGAGACATCAGGTCATGTACATATCCAAATATACAAACACTGAGAGAGGGTCAGCAGCTTTCTAGATCTATCCCAGTAGATCTTTATTCCTAGAATAAAGCCTGCTTCTCCCAAGTATTCTATGGAGAATTTTTCATGAAAGTCAAGCTTTCACCGATTTTAGTATGGGAATGTTATTGCTAAGAAGCAATACATCATGACCTTATAAGACATTCATTGTCAGTGCGCTCCTACTAACCCTCTTATATACAAAAGAATCATCTTCATTTTGAATTAAATCATATACCATTTTGATTACATCAAAACACTGGTTCCAAGAACGCAATGCTTGCTTCAATCCATAAATGGATCGATTCAACATGAAAACCTTGTTTGCATGTTTTGGCACGATAAAACCGTCAGAATGTTGCATACAAACATCCTCCAAAAGGTTTCCGTTAAGGAAAGCGGTTTTGGCGTCCAGTTGTCATATTTCATAAATGAAATATACAATTATAGCAAGCATTGTCCAAATAGATTTAATCATGGCAACAGGTGAAAGAGTTTTGTCATAGTCGACACTATGTCGTTGACGATACCCTTTATGTACAAGTCTAGCTGTGTACATATGTATGTTGCCATCCATGTATGTCTTCCTTGAAGATACATATAGTACCAATAGGCACAATGCCTTCTGGTACATCAACCAGTGTCCAAACTTGGTTGGTATACATGGAATCCATTTCGAACTTCATGGCATTTTTCCATAAAATGAGTCCATACCTTCTATCACTTCTCCATACGTAGCCGGTTCGTCTTCCTCAATAAGATTGACATCTTCATGAGGTGAGATCAAAAACCCATACCTCACAGGTTGTTTTCTAACTCTCTCCGACCTACGCAGTTCTTGTGTATTCGAAGATTGTGGTACAGTTTCATCCCTGATGAACTGTTGGTGTTCCGTAAGCACTCGGTGCCTGGAATAATATTACTTTGATTTTCATCAAGTTTTACTTTCCTCCCACTCACCACTGTATATAGGAATTCCTCTTAAGAAAACCGCATGGAGAGCAACAATTACATTGTTCTTTTGTGAGTTGTATAAGTACTATACTTTGGTTTCCCTAGGACAACCTACAAATAGGCACTTATCCGATTTGGGTTCTAGTTTGATATCATCCAAACATATGCCCAGCATTCCTAAATCTTCAGGAATGAGAAACCTGGTTTCTTTCCTGTTGATATCTAATATGAAGTTGTTTAATCAACTAAGCCTTGGCTTTGGCTCAACAAGCTTAATGCTTCCAGTTAAGCGCGACCCATTGACAGTGGGAAAGCTTCGTAATCCACGTCGATGTACAGAAGTGACCTTGACTTTGGCCAAAAAATCGCAACTGCCCAAGAAATGCGATAACAAAGCCTTCGTGGTTCAGACACATCCACGATGGACATTGATCTTGACTTTGGCCAACAAACCAATGTCAATCTTGGATCTTGAGAAAGAACTGTTGGACAGTTATGACCCATAGCGTCACTATTTGTACAGATCATGGTGTTGTTGTATAAATTAACTATATGACAAAGGAAATTACTCTTTTATCATTTGTGATTAGATCACCAAGATGTATAAATGATGAAAGGTCCATATGATTAGTTCCTGGATTGAGATGATATGAGACAGTATCAATCCACGAAGTTTAATCATTAAATATCCCTAGTCATAGTATTATCGAGATTGGACATCGATAATGCGAAAAAGACTAGTATTACACGTGTGCGCGTTGTGAGGGCATAACGGCATAGTTCTCATATATTTGGGTATAGGATACTCATGCAAGTGTAGTAGGAGGTTGTGTTTTACCGATGGTATGGAAAATAGCTTCGCTCTGGATAGACCCCTCGGAATTCCATTGGTAGTATTACTATGTGTCTATGGAAGTCTGAATCAGGGTAGGTGTATTTGGTCTTAACCTGAGACTTGCACCGCTAATCCTTGCGACAATCAATGTACTTTGGTTTTGGTCGTCCAGGGCTTTAACAGGTTCTGTGTACGCCTCTTCTGGGTATATTGACAATCAATGTACTATGCTGCAGCTATCGGGATATTATGACTAGGTCATGTATATCTGATTAAAGAGACTAGTTACTAGAGATCCGATATGTGCTTCGTATGGGGCAGACACATTTCCAGCCCCAGACCTTGCACGTGACATCCGATATTGGATCGAAATACGCAATACTATGTATACTACGCCTGATATAGATCACATATTCCTGTAAAGATATTTCTGGAGAATTTGGTAGGCATGGCGTTTTGCTAGAAGCCAATCTTGTCTTGTAAATCGGTACAAACGTAGTACTAGGTACTTACGTGTTCGGATAGTCCGACGACCGAATTTACTACCAACATATCTGGGGATCTCATGGGTCGCTTCCCGAAGATTCACCGATGACGTATGACTCGCACTTTATTAATCTGGGATTAATTAAATGAGAGAGAAAATTAATCTGGGATTAATTACGGATATATTTTATCTGGGATAAAATATTATTAAAGAGAGAGAATGATTAATTTGGAATTAATCGATAAAATAATATATTCGATATATTATACGAAATTGGATTTCGACGCGGAATTGAAATTAGATTTTAATTCGGGTGAACGAGTTAATTTAGAATTAATTCATTAGCGATGTGAATAGTGATTTTGCTAGGCATAATTATTTAATTAAGTCACAACGGAAAATTCGTTAATTTGGAATTAGTGAACCCGAGCCCGAGAGTGTTTGCGGGCGCACTCGCATTTTGAATTCGAGTGCGGCCCACAAGTCACATCAAGCGTCAAATCGCTAGTCACTTCAAGCGTCAAATCACTTGTCACTTTGAGTGATGTGATATGTAATCCTTGTGATGTGAATAGTTGATGTAGTTGTTGTAGCCTTTAATGGCTTGACTTTTGGAAAGCAAAATAATGAAAATGAATTTTGGAAATTCAAAAAGGTGTATTAGATACACATTTACCACCAACCAACAAAACCTTCTCTCTTCTCTTTCTTTTTCCATCTCTCTCGGCCTAGGGCCTCTTCCTTCTTCAATTTCTGGTTTCACCGTGAGCCATGGAGAAGCTAAGGAATTTTTGTGGCAAAAATTCCTAAGTGCTAGCACTTAAAGGAGTCATCCTAAGGTGATAAGGAAACCCACTTGTGAGCAAGGAATCACCAATTGAAGCTTGGAGCTTGGAGTTTGGAGATGGCCAAAATTTTGGAGGAGCAAAACTGCTCACTGCCGTGAGCTTCCAAGGAGGGCATAAAAGTTTTTGTTCTTCGACGCATCACCTCAACCGATCGATGTAAGTATTCCGCAACATCATTGATGTATTTACACTTATGTTTCATCGGTTTATTCGATCCCCGGGACCTAGAGAAACCCAACAATGGTATCAGAGCCAGGTTGAGCATGAAACTTGAACTTAGGGTTAAAATATGGTAAATTGAATTTGAGCATGATTTGATAAAATTACTTGATTGAGTATGCTTGAATGATGTTTAATTGAAGTTGGATTTGATCAATTTCATGAAAATTGGATTGGATCATTTTTCCCCAATTTTTTAGGCTTGGCCGAGAATGATGAACCTTAATTGTCATGGTAATTTTTGTGTTTTTGATCATTGGATGAGTTGGAAAACATTGGGTAATGTTGATTGTGGATTTAATTGGATTGAATTCGAATTGGACATATAAAACCCCAAATTTCTGTGACTTTAGCATGTATAAATGGGTTTGATTTTTGATTAAAATGTGTTGGACATGTTTTGATGCTAATGAGCATAATTAATTAGGCTAATTGGTGTTTTGGAAATATTAATTTAGTTAATTAATTATGGCTTACACTTTGAGTAATTAAATTGTGAAATTGGAATTTTGGAATTTAATTATGTTGGGCCTATTTTGGAAATTGGGCTTGAAAAGTTGTAATTGGGCTAATTGGGCTTGGTTGTACCAAGATTGGTTTAGGAAAATTGGTTGGATCCAATTGGGCCCAAAACCACATCCATAAAGTCCAATTATGACTAATGGACCGTTAACTTTAATTGAGCCTAATGGGCCTAAATTGGTTTCTAGGCATATAAGGGTGATTCCTTAAATGGGCTTTGGTATTTGGGTTTGACCCATATTGACCAAAAGTCCATGCCTTAGAAATTAATTAAAAGCCCATTGGACTTTAAATTAAATTGACATTGGATGTTAATTGGGCTTTGAGACCCGTAACGGTTAGATTTAGAATCTAAGTCGTAAAGGTTCGTTAATAAAGTGTAATATTTAATTTGGAATTAAATAATGAATTAGTATTAAATATATATTAAATTGGATTTAATGTTGTAGTTTAATTTAATTCAAGAATTCGTACTTTGAGTACTTATTCGCAAAACAAGTTTGACTCGCACAAAATCAAATCATTGTTTGAACATTGGATGGTCATTAATTATCAGATTAATTAATTGGATTAGATTGATTGATAACATGCTTGTGTGAATACATGGTTGCGATGCATGGATAATGTATATCGGATGGATATCAGATGGGTGGGGCAATTTTGGAAATTATTGTAATAAATTTAGAATTTATTAATTGGACCTACGTGTCCAGCCTATTACCTCTTTTACTCTTTGTATTTCTCTTCTCACCTTTTCCCCTCAATGTAAATGAGGTTTCTTTAGAAGTGTTATGTAATCGGGTAGAAGTAATACATGTGCTAGCGGGAGAGAGGAAATGGAGAGATTTGTTCTATGAACAATGTGTAAAGTATCCATCCGCATATCATTATTAATTTATTTACGTGCCTTATTATGTGCTTAGAATGCATGTTTAAGGGTGTATGATGATGAGACCTTAACAAAGATAATAAATTGGTTGCCAATTTGCACGCGAAAAACCCTCAACATCATATTAAGCGTTTTTCCTTTCATTGAGTGATTCTTACTCAAGATCCAAGACTGCCATTGGTTTGTTGGCCAAAGTCAAGAACTTTGTCCGTCGAGGATGTGTTTGAATCATGAAGGCTTTGTTCCATATTGCTGTCTTGTCCAAGTTGTGATTTGTTGGCCAAAGTCAAGATCACTTCTTGTCCATCGACATTGATTACGAAGCTTTCCAAGGTCAATGGGTTTCGCTTAACTGGGATCACTAAGTTTGTTGTGCCAAAGCCAAGGCTTAGTTGATTCAGAGGAAAAAGGTTAGGCAATATATTGGATATATTGGCATATATAAGATATATGTTTCGGACTTGGATGTCCACCTACTGGATCTAGGAATTGGATGGGATCCAATTGATCTTAGAGATCTACCTAGTTAATTATCATACAATTTGTTGGCCAAAGTCAATATTGTGTATTATTTAACGGGATCCTAGCCCACTAGGAAACAAGGTTTCCCGAGTACTCCACAGAGGGTCAGAGGCTCGCCGAAAAATAGTGGGAGGCAAGTATTAAATTTTCAATATTCGTTTAGTTACTTGCCATACGCGCTCATTCAAATTATTCGTCAAAATAAATTAATATATTAGTTGGACTAATATTTAATGTTGTTTTAATTAAAACAGTTGGACTGTATTCAAACTATTTCATTTATAGTTGATTATATAATTGGATTATAGTAATCAATATATTTGAATTAACTAATTTCAATTAATAGTTGATTTTATAATTGGATTATAGTAATCAATATAATTGAATTTAATCAATTGAATTATAGTTGATTATATAGTTGGACTATAGTAATCATTATAATAAATAGTACCTAAATCGTTGATTAAATAGTTGGACTATTAGAATCAAGATAAATTTGAAAGATTAGTGTTTAAAACATAATCATGGGTGAAAATGTATTTGAACGACTTTAATTTTCAAATTGGGAATAAAACTTCAGAATAGTCCTGAAAACTAAGAAGTTACTTTATTTGATAAAATAACATCTTAGGCCTAAGTCCGGAGTTAAGCAAATAAGTAGAACATGATATTTGGAATATTCATGTGATGATAACTTTAGTGCTTAATCTGTTATGCTTGCCAAATAGACTCCTTAATTTCTTAATCAGACTAAGGATTAGATCCTTAAAGTATGACAATGAAATTGAAGGATCTTCATAGATCTATTTTTAGATCTTTGAAGTACTAAATTGCAATAGTAAACTCTTGGAGAGTTAATGGCTATTCTCAATGAGACAAACCCAAAAAGTTTGCAATAAGGCAAGAAGCGCAAGGCGCATCTTACTTGGACATTCCGGAAGGTCAAGGCTTGGCCATAGGCTTCTGGGGTTCCGAAAAGGGCAAAGGCAAAATCATTATAATCTTCTGGGAAGATAAAGGACATATCCCAAGATGTCTGCCTAAATTGTGGCAAGCAGGGACACGGAAGCGTGATTACCGTATGGACAAGGCAGACATGAAGGAATTGAAGAACGAGCAAGGCTTTGACTTCAAATATGTTTGTCATAAATATGTTCACTGCTAGTATTAAAATTAGATTTTAGATACTGGAGGTGGTACATAAATATGTACTGGTGTGCAGAATCTGCTGAAAAGCAGGATACTGACTTCAGTTAAGATTTATCTGCGAATTGAAAACGGGACGAAAGTCGATGTTTTAATCGTAGAAACTTAAGTTTAGGAACTGCCTTCGGGTGTGTACTTAAATTCTGAAACTGTTATAATGTAACGAGTTTGACTAGATACATTATCTCTATATCAGGGTTTAACCCGTTGCGGGTATACCTTTATATTCTAGAACACTAAAGTGTTTTATTATATAAAGATGATATTGAGATAAACACATTAGATGTGAATAACAAAATTTATATTTTGAATATAAATAAATCTCACGTAGTGGAGATGATGATCACGTAGGATACAGAACCGGTTCTCTTATATGCTGCAGCTATCGGGATTTTATGACTAGGTCATGTATATCTGATTAAAGAGACTAGTTACCAGAGATCCGATATGTGCTTCGTACGGGGCAGACATATTTCCAGCCCCAGGCCTTGCACGTGACATCCGATACTGGATCGAAATACGCAATACTATGTATACTATGCCTGATATAGATCACATATTCCTGTAAGGACATTTCTGGAGAATTGGGTAGGCATGGCGCTTTGCTAGAAGCCAACCTTGTCTTGTAAATCGGTACAAACGTAGTACTAGTTACTTACGTGTTCGGATAGTCCGACGACCGGATTTACTGCCAACATATCCGGGGATCTCATGGGTCGCTTCCCGAAGATTCACCTATGACGTATGACTCGCACTTTATTAATCTGGGATTAATTAAATGAGAGAGAAAATTAATCTGGGATTAATTACGGATATATTTTATCTGGGATAAAATATTATTAAAGAGACAGAACGATTAATTTGGAATTAATCGATAAAATAATATATTCGATATATTATACGAAATTGGATTTCGACGCGGAATTGAAATTAGATTTTAATTCGGGCGAACGAGTTAATTTAGAATTAATTCATTAGCGACCTGAATAGTGATTTTGCTAGGCATAATTATTTAATTACGTCACAACGGAAAATTCGTTAATTTGGAATTAGCGAACCCGAGCTCGAGAGTGTTTATGGGGGCACTCACATTTCGAATTCGAGTGCGGCCCACAAGTCACATCAAGCATCAAATCGCTAGTCACTTCAAGCGTCAAATCACTTGTCACTTTGAGTGATGTGATATGTAGTCCTTGTGATGTGAATAGTCGATGTAGTGGTTGTAGCCTTTAATGGCTTGACTTTTGGAAAGGAAAATAATGAAAATGAATTTTGGAAATTCAAAAATGTGTATTATATACACATTTACCACCAACCAACAAAACCTTCTCTCTTCTCTTTCTTCTTCCATCTCTCTCGGCCTAGGGCCTCTTCCTTCTTTAATTTCTGGTTTCACCGTGACCCATGAAGAAGTTAAGGAATTTTTGTGGCAAAAATTCCTAAGTGCTAGCACACAAAGGAGTCATCCTAAGGTGATAGGGAAACCCATTTGTGAGCAAGGAATCACCAATTGAAGCTTGGAGCTTAGAGATGGACAAAATTTTGGAGGAGCAAAACTGCTCATTGCCGTGAGCTTCCAAGGAGGGCAGAAAATTTTTTGTTCTTCGACGCATCGCCTCAACCGATCGATGTAAGTATTCCGCAACTTCATTGATGTATTTGCACTTATGTTTCATCGGTTTATTAGATCCCCATGACTTAGGGAAACCCAACAAGAACCACTCAATGGAAGGAAAACACTTAATATTTGAGTGAGGGTTTTTCGCGTAAATTGGCAACCAATTTATTATCTTTGATTAGGTCTCATCATACACCCTTAAGCATGCATTGTAAAAGCATAATAAGGCGCGAATAAATTAATAACGATATGCGGATGAATATATAACAAATTGTTCCTAGAACAAATCTCTCAATTTCCTCTCTCCCACTAGCATTATTCATATTTCTACCCAATTACATAATACATTAAAGAAACCTCATTTACATTGAGGGGAATTGGTGAGAAGTGAAATACAAAGAGTAAAGAGATAATAGGCTGGACACGCAGGTCCAATTTAATAAATTCTAAATTTATTACAACAATTTCCAAAATTACCCTCACCCTACTAATATCCATCCGATATACATTGTTCATACGATACATCCATGTATTCACACAAAGCATGTTATTCAATCAATCTAATCCAATTAATTAATCTTTGAATTAATGACCATCCAATGTTCAAACAACGATTTGATTTATGCGAGTCCAACTCGTTTAAGAATAAATACTCAAAGCATGTATTCTTGAATTATATCGAACTACAATTTTAAATCCAATTTAATTTGTATTCAATACTAATTCGAATTTAATTCCAAATTAAATAATTACACTTATTTTAGTGCCTTTTTAGACTTAGATTCTAAATCTAATCTAAATGGGTCTCAAAGGCCCAAATAGTATCCAATACCTTTTAATTAAAGTCCAATGGGCTTTTAATTAATTCTTAAGGCATGGGCTTTGGTCAATATGGATCCAATCCAAGATGCCAAGGCCCAATTAGGAATCACCATTTGCCATAAAATCAATTTTGGTCCATTAGGCCCAATTAAATATTAAAAGGCCCAAAAGTTATATTTAGACTTTATGGAATGGTTTTAGGCCCAATATGGATCCAATCCAATTGTCTTAAACCAAGCTTGGCCCAACCAAGCCCATTAAGCCCAAATACAACAAAATTAGTTCAATCCAATTTTAAAGACTAACTTTAATTAATATAACATTCCAAATATCACATTAATTTTAATTAAAGTGTAATTGTCATAATTAATTAATTAAACTAATATTTCCAAAACATCAATTAAACTAATTAATCATGTTTTATCATCCAATTTATGTCCAACACAAATTGAAGCAAAACAACTCATTCCATGCTTCTTATGTTCACGGTAATTTGGCATAAAATAACAATCAATTTCATTTCAATCCAATTAAATCAACATTTAATATTTATTTCATGCTTTAAACATATCCAATAGTCTAAAATCAAAAAATTACCATGATACATGCTAGGGTTCATATTCGGCCACTTGAAGAAATTGGGGAAAAATATATCCAATTAATTTTTCTCAAATCCTATGATGCATAAATCTAATTCATCATCATCAAAACTCAACCAAGCAACCAATTTGAAAAAAAATCATGCTCCAAACACAAAATCCCCAAATTAAAGTATATAAACCCTAGAATAAAATCATGCTTAGAAAATTCTCCTGATACCATTGTTAGTGTCCTAGACATGCCCAAGATCTCTACAACATGATTTCGGTGTGTGAATATTCAAAGAAGTTGTGGAAAAACTTACATTGATCGGATGTGTATTTCAAAATTTTTGTATGTTTGTGAAGAGCTCCAAGCTTTTCTTTGTGTTCCAAACTCAAGGAATTGATTTCCCTATCACCTTGTTTGCTCTTTGAAGTGCTAGCTTAATCGAATTTTTGCAACAAAAACTCCATGGGAGAGGGAGAGGTTCACGACAAAGACAAGGGGAGAAGAAGAGAGAATGCTGTGAATAGTAACTTATCACACTTCCAAAGTTGACTTAATTAATTTATACAAAGGTTGAGTGTTGGTTTTAGTTTGAGTGTGTTAAGCCAAGCTTTACTCAACCAAATCAAACCCATGATTCAAGCCTAACCACTTCCATCACATGTCTAATATGTTGATGTAAGTGAAATGGGTCCCACCACTTTTAATTTCCAAATTTAAGTCGGCTAACTCAACACGTAACTTCGCTCGGGCCCGGGTTCATTTAATTCCGAACTAAACGAATTTACCATTGTGACATAATTAAATCCAATTTAATTAAATAATAATGCCTCGTAAATTTATTACGAAAGTCGCTTACGAATTAATTCCAAATTAATTCGTTTGCCCGAATTAAAATCCAATCTTAATTCTGTTTTGAAATCTATTTTCAATTAATATATCCAATATATTATTTAATCGATTAATTCCAAATTAATCGCGTTTTCTCTTCTATTCGAATTTTATCCCATATAAATTCTTGTCGTAATTAATCCTAGATTAATTTTCTCTCTCATAATTAATCAAATATTAATTATGTTCGAGTCAAATGTCATCGGTGAATCTTTGAGAAGCGACCCATGAGATCCCTGGATATTTTGGCAGTAAATCCGGTTGTCGGACTATCCGAACACGTGCGTACCTAGTACCACATATTTACCAATTTACAAGATATAGTTGGCTTCTAGAAAAGCACCGTGCCTACCCAATTCTCCATAAATATTCTCTTAAGGAATACATAATCTTTATCAAGCGTAGTATACTAAGTATTGCGTATTACGATCCAGTATCGGATGTCACATGCTAGGCATGGGGCTGGAATTGAGTCTGCCTCGTACGAAACATATATCGGATCACTAGCAACTAGTCTCTTTAATCGGATAATCATGACCTTGTCATATTATCCCGATAGTTGCAGCATATAAGAGCACTTGTTTTGTATCCTGCGTGATCATCATCTCCATATGACTGAAGTGACACTTCCATCTTGACATCACATCCAATACACTACGATTCTCAATAAACCTAGAAGAGGCGTACACAGAACCTGTTAAAGCCCCGGACGACCAAAACCAAAGCGTACTGATTGTCGCAAGTATTAGCGATGCAAGTCTCAAGTTAAGACCAAATACACCTACCCTGATTCGGATTCCCATAGACACATAGTCATACTACCAATGGGATTCTGAGGGGTCTATCCAGAGCGAAGCTGTTCCCAATCCAACGGCTAACAGAACCTCCTATCACACTTGCATAAGTATCTTATACTTAAATATATAAGAACTATGTCGTTAAGCTTCCATAACGCGCACAAGTGTAATACTAGTCTATTCCGCATTATCGATGTCCAGTCTCGATAATACTACGACTATGGATATTTAATGATTAAACCGTTCGTGGATTGATATTGTCTCATATCTTATTAATCCGGAACTAATCATAAGGACTTTTATCATTTATATATATCAAAGTAATCTACTTACAAAATGATAAAATAACAATTTCCTTTGTCACATAGTTAATTTGTACAAAAAACACAATGTCTTTTACAAATAGTGATGCTATGGGTCACAATTGTCCAACAACTTACATTGTAAGCTTGATTGAAGAATCAAACCTTCAATTTCTCTTTTGATTGAGTTGTTGAAAAACTCAAAGTTTCTCAACCAAATTTGTTAAGTGTTTTTGTATAGTCTAGCTCTCCACCAAATTTTATATTTAGGTTAACTTATGAAGGATTATTAGATTTTGCCTTAAATTTTAGTTTATATATGTCACACATGATATTAACATTAGTGTTGGCACAATCTCATTGGTCCAAATTTACATAATAGGTATTAATCTAGTTAAAACTTCCAAGTTGATTAATATATATCATATCAAGTTGCTAGCACGCTTAATTATAACATATTATAATTAATAATATCTCTCTGCCAAAAAGATATTAATTAAATAATAATATAAATATCATGTAATTATTTATTTAATCGTTAAATAAATATGGTTAATCCAATTAATCCCAATTGGCCCAATAAATATTTAATATTATCCAATAATATTTAATTATTTAACTGATAATTATAATATCTAATATTATTTATTATCAAATACATTTGGCTACCTATGTGCTCAACGAGTACACTTCATATGTGTGACTCTTTAATTTCTGGTACGTTCGTCATATGACCCCTACATATATATACGCAAATTGGCCACCTCCGAATTACAAAGAACACGAATGACCTTTCCAAACTTTACAATCCAAGATCTCGCATATGTTTAAACAATCCATCCGTCAAAGGCTATCCAAGTCGGGCATATGAAACAGAGATTACCCGTCAAGTATCCAATGCGCATATCTCATATTGTTGACAAATCCATGATTCATTATAACTAATCAAAACACCATTTTCGATGTATACATGATCAACCCTAGGTGATCGGCTTTGGCTAAAGTCTTCAAAATCGCGACTTAAAATGATGGATACCTAAACCTCTTAATGGTACATATTCAGACCGATGAATCCTATCTTGATTCGCACTTGATCAATGAATGCATCGATCCACGTCCAACGAACATCCAGCGGTAAGACCATAAAAGGTCTTTGACATGCATGCCATCCGAGTGTGGAGATCACACAAAAAATCAATACTGTTATATAATTAGAAGATTAGTTATCATACTCGACTCGAGGAGATTCCTATTGATGGTGGTATGCACTTCCAACTATTAAGGATTGTCCAGTGAGTCATTCAGTATTCGCTTTAACAAATACCCATATGTATATACGAGCTATCGCCGCTATAGTCCATTGGGTCTGATCATTGGAACTCTAATTCCAATGTACGAAAAGTGCTAGTCTTGTATGTTATAGGAATTCGACCGTGTTCCCAAACCAGCGACTAGGAATATATCTTTTAAGAATAGTTTATAATAGCGATACAATCCCAACGACGGACTACACCCAGTGTCCAGTATCACTACATGACTATTCTAAGGTCAATGTCATAATCAACATAATATATATATATATATATATATATATATATATATTCTAATAATATATATTTCATCCAGCATGTTTCGAGAGAAAATAACACAATAATAGTTATCATTAATAAAGTATTGAAATGAAAATACAGTTATATTATTATCTAATAATAAAATATCATACAATACATTATTTGTATTAGCGCTCAAAGCGCTAACTCCAACACACACATGAGGTCTACTTATTTTTTTACCACACATGGGTCCATAACCCTATGTGGAAAGTGTATCAGGACTACCATTAGTGAAAGTCCATAAAGTGTCTTGGTTAACCACATAGAAGTCCTAGATATCAGTGGACTGAACCACCACGATTTAGATACATAAATCCTATGTGGAGGTGTATTGATGTTCTTCGGGCTTACAAGGTATATGATGATAAACCCACAAAAATCCTGGTTGATAGATGGGTAAGACCATCTTCGGTGTAGCGACTATAAATCCTGTGTGGAAAGTGTGGAGAACTATCATTATGAAAGTCTATAAAGTGTCCTTATTTGTTTCACATTGCCATATGGATTGTTAGAGTACTCTAGGATTTGATGAGAGGTAGAGTTCGTGTATTTATGGATTATGATCTGTGATTATATGCATGTATGTGGTTTCTATTATTTTCATGACATTCGAGGTTCTTACGATTTTACATATGCTTATGTTGATTTCATGATTTTGTTCAGATATCTTTATACGTTGCGGGATTAAAGAAAATGTGGTTTTTACTATTTATTTTATACATTTATGATATTCGATTTCTCGTAAGATACCTCAAAAATTACTTTGGTTATACTTTGATTTTTTGTTACTTACATGTATGATATTGAAAAGTGTATTTGAATAGTATTTGAACTAATCATACATTGGTATTTCAAAAGATGAAAAGGTTTTCAAAACAGATAATCGAGTTGTTACGAGTATTTTACCAAATACTCACTCCTACTTCCTCCATAGGTAGTTTCAGTCAGGCGACTCTGTTGGGTACATCGTGGACAGTTGTGTAAAGCTTAGTACCAGGACTTTGGATTTGAAGTTATTTCATCCTTTTGGTTAGTAGATGATAGTTAAACTTTCACGTTTAAGTATGTCATAAATATGCCACAATACATTTTATAACTATTAATGATGATGATTATGAAGAATTTGATGCTTTAATTATGAATTTTATTTACTATGTCATCAATTATGTTTAATGGTGACTATAATACTATAGGATAGGCCCGGCCACGGTTCGATTCCGAACGGAATTGGAACCGGCTGGAACATCTGGTTTCAAGAACCATTGGTTCTGGTTCCATTAAAAATGGAATCGGAACCACATGTTCCGGTTTCAAAAACTGAAATCGGAACCGCAAAAAGAAATAAAAAAAATGATTCTTACTTCATATTTAAAGCATATTAATGAATCAGTTTTGCAAAAAAAAGACTATGGCTACTTTCTGAAATCATCTTCCAAATTTACAAAGCCACGAAAACCAATAGAAAGTTAAAATGTAGCATATCAAGCACCTGGAAAACTTGAAAGATGATTTTAGGAATTGGAAATGAGACTGTATTAATGAATCATCCTTCATTTTATAGCATATTAATGAATCAGTTTTTAAGAAATTAAGTTCAAGTCTTTTTAATTTAATTTTTTTTTTCAAATTAAAACTAATTTAAATCAAATTTAATTTATATTTAATTTTATTAAAAAAAATTATTGTTCGGGTTACGATTCCAAAACCGCGGCCACCCCTACTGTAGGATATATAATAAATTATTCAACTATTATGTATGATAGTATGATTTACACTCCGTGTGGATTTCCTGAAGTTCCACCGGCTCGGGCCGGCTCGGGTTTTGAGATGTGACAATGATAAATTAATAATGAATTAATATGTAATTTTAACTAATGGTATTTTCATAATTTATTACTAATTCATTATATCATTAAATAAAGTAAACATATAAATGAGAATATTATTTGATTTTGATTCTGATTCTTTCAATTAACTAAATTCATTCTAATTAGAGTAATGAATTGCCATTTTTCCATCTAAACATGGAGATTTATACCTCTTTTCTTAACGTTAAATTTACCCTAAACGTTGGTTAGAAGTGCCCTCGTCCCCATAGACTAGAGAAAAAGAAGTGATTAAACAAACGAAAATGCGCCCTGGTGATTTCGAAATGTCCTTGACTGGTAATTAAACAAACGACAATGCGGCCTGGAAAGTCAAATACAAACGACAATGCGGTCCTGTGCAAGAGGTTCAAAACGGTGCATTTTGGAGGAGTACAAAAATAGGGCCGTTTGTTTCGGCTTTCGGTTTTCGGAGTTCAGCTCTCTCTCTCTCTCTCTCGGGATTCTCTCTCTGCAATGAACGGTACGTGCGTTAATATTTCATTTCTGCTTTACACTTTTCGGTTCGTTTCCCGAGAAAATCCATGAAATAGAAAACGAAAGAAGCTTTAAAAAAAAGTATTTTTCTTCTTTTAATCTAACATATAGCTTCAGATCTTCGTTTTATTTTCTGGGTTTGTCGAAAAATGATAAATTGATCTCAACACACCGATTTTGATTTAATTATGCGCGAGTTAGGTCCCTTTTTTTCATGCTATTTGAAAAATGAAAACTTTATGATGAAAATTCTTTATTTTCTGTTATATTTAAGCATAATATTTTATTTGCAATTGCAAACACTAGTTTTAATTGATCTAATAAAATCATAAAAAGGATTTCATGATCAATTACATTGTTAACAATGTATTTTTGTTTTTAGTTTTTTTGAAATTATGGTTATATCCAATGTAGGAGGAAAAATATGAAGAATATATATATATATATATGTTTTAAGTTAAGTTGATGAGGTTAATAGCGTTTATGATTGTAATATAATTGAATAATGGATAAAATATGGAAGTGGTGTTTAGCTATATTTATGAAAATTATAAAGTGGGAGATGCTCTTTCATGCCTGTGATTGTTGACTATATGGAAAAGAGGAGCAAGAATTTGATCTTTAGTTTCATGATGAGTTGGATTAATTGAACATTCTTTCGCAGGTTGTCTTTGTGCTATGTTAAATTTATTTTGTTTGATATTAAACGGTTAGGCATACAATGGTATCATATAGCTTCAAGATGAGAATTGTCTCGAAACGGGACTTTCAATTGGTTGTGATGGGTTAGTGTGAAGTTTTGTGGCTTTATGTTTACACTATGATTTTGGAGGGTGAAAGGGAAAATTGTAAAAGATTAGACATGTGATGGATCATACGAATTCAAAGGAAATTGATTCAGGTGCTGATTTGGAATATGGTGAGATCAGAAGGGGAGATGGCCAAAATAATGAGCTGAGTTGTAATGGTCGACATTCAAAAAAAATGGTGGATGAGGAGTGGAGTGTGGTGACGGGTTTAAGTGGATCAGTAAAAAGTGATGATCAATTAACTACAAGCAAGAATATCTTAAATTCTGGTGAGAATATGGAGATATATGTGGACGATGTAGCAAAGGAGGCAGCAAATTTTTTGAAAAAGAAATCAGTTGAAAAGAAACAGAAAGCAAGCTCTTTGAAGCCTCCTAAACCACCTAGGCCTCCTGGAACTCCATTATTTGTTGAGGCTGACCTACAACTGTGCAGAGAAATTTCTGAGCTTGCAAGATTGAAATATGGGAGGGTTCAACGAATGAAAGCGCTGAAGAAAAAGAGGGCTGATAAGGCGTCATCGCCAGTGGCTAGCTTTTTCGCAATGGTCATAACCATTTTATTCTGCTGTGTGATAATCTTCCAAGGTAATTAGACTTTTTCTAGTGTTTCTTATGCCTTGGACTCTTAGTTTCTCTGTTAAGCCAGCAATGGTAGCTTTAGCTTGTTGTTTTAGTCTTGCCTACAAGAAGGTTTTGGTACTTTTTAATAAGTTAATAGAGATTTCCATATATTTTGCTGCTGTGCATTCAATTCCATATCTTAACGAATGCAATCACATTCTTTTGAGATAAACTGTAAAAACAATATTTTGCTGCCATGTGGTTAATTCGGTGTCTCACTCAATGAGATCAGATTCTTTTGGGATAAATTATAAAAACAATGTTAGACATATTTAGACCAAAATCTGAAGCTTATGTGAATTTTCTTTTAAAAGAAAGTGCATTTTTTCTGTTTAATTTCAACGGAGCACAAATAAGGAAATAAGCAACCAAATTATAGGGGGTTCAATGGAACAGCTATGACATGCAGTCCAAAATGTTTGTGCTAAATTATGGTTTGTTTTTATTCTTTTGAAGCAGTATTCTACTAGTCTCTGTTCTTTACTACAATTTTCTTATGGTTTTCCATTACATGTGTATTGTTAAATTTTTGGTAATTTCTGACTTACAGGTGTCTTGGGTTCGCATATATGATGATAATACACGCATTCGTTGTCAAATTCACTGCATGGATATTCTGACTCCTCGTTTCTGACCCTTAACCTTCGTTTTCAACAAATTTTATTTTTTTGGATTGGCTTTGTTGAATAAGCTTTCTTGCCTTATCATTGGTTAACTTTTGTAAATACTTGAAGCAAATCAGGTTTTGTTACTTTTGTTACGATGTTGAATGAGATGCGAACTAGTATTATTCCTTCTACTTTTACACTTAGGAAGGTACACCCCCAGTTTTGATGATTATAAATTCTGCTAAATCTCTAGTCGCAACCTACTGTAGTTCCTGTCCCAATTTGATAATTCTAGCCGTGGAACTGGCTGATGTTTTACACAGTAGCATGCATTTAGATATGATTGTAAGACATTATTAAGCCTTAGTAAAAACGATAATAAAGGTGAACTTTTCTGACTTTTTTTTCCTGAATGGGAGAATGTAATGGCTTCCATGACATTTATTGATTCTTGAAGTTTTTTGCACTTTGAGGAAGTTACCACTAGTTTGATGATCATAAATTCTGCTAAATATCAACCTACTTTACTTTGTATCCCATTATTGAATCAGTCCTTGGGGCTTGTATGTATTGCGTCGTACACATTTGGTTTTGTTGAAACAGCTAAATTGCATAAAATGGTACAAGTTGCACAATGCAACTATCGGGCACTTGGACATCTCTTGCAATTCACATTGCTTGGTAGGGGTGGGCGCGGTTCGGTTTGGTTCGGTTTTTATTAAAAAAACCGAACCAAATCATATTTTACGGTCCGGTTTTTTTACCTTTCAAACCAAACCATTAAATAACGGTTTGGTTCGGATTGAAAAATTTTTAACCCAGCGGTTTACGGATTGGTTTGGTTCGGTTTACGGATTTTTCTACTTAAAATAAAATTTCATCCACTTAAGGGAAGACAAAAAAAACTAGTCACAATCTTATAAAATAAAGACAAACTAGCCACAACCAAAATTCTGGGATTCCACTCGACTCTTGACTGTTATCAAAGTGAAGCACTAGCTTAGAAGAATCTAAACTTTACTGGGTTCAGTAGAATCTCTAGAATTAACATGTGTTAGTCAGATTGCAAAACATTAAAAGACATTAATTTTAAGGCTTCTAGTTTGTGCAACACTGACGAAGTTAAGCCACAATACAGCAACATGCTATACCTCAAGCTCGCTGAAGTATATGTATCTGAATCTACAATTCCTCAATAGTTCATATAAATTGGAGAAACTTGCCTTATGGATGATTGCAATCCTTCTTTGGGCATCGTCGAGTTGGGTCCGAACTGCTTCTTCGACTTGCAAGATAAGCTTCTGATGCGATGTTCCTGTACACATAGGAGAACTAATAAACAAAAAATCCAGCACATGACATGTTCAATACATTTTTATATGAATAACATAGACAAGTGTATAGATTGAATTAATCCAATTCTGTTTAGATCCCAAAATTTTTTACTGAAGGATTAAAAGATTTTGGTTTCTTTCTCAAAATATCTGCTCAAAATTAGGGCATTTTATAGATTTCTATTGACAGTCTCGAATCTATTCAAATCAGTGACTCGTCAACATTGATCATTGGAATTTCCTTATGCAAAACACATGGAATAAGTGGACCACTAACCTAATTCATCCACTGCTTCCAATCAAAGCTTTAAATTAAAACTAGTGCATTTTCATTTTTCAGTACCCAAAATCACTTGAGCCAAATGAAAAAATTGGAAAGTAAATATTAACAATAACAACGGCAATAATCCATCCTTATCATACTCTGCTTTTTCACGGTTCCCTTCAATTCAAGCTGGTGGGCTTGCAACACTTCAATAGTATTCTTACAGTTCTGGAGATGATGATGAATGTCTCCCTTGAATTTTTTATGAATCAACTTCAGTTGTTATTGTTTGAGGCGTCGCCTATATAAAACAACAACAAAGGAATCCCAAAAAAAAAAAAAAAGAACTTGATTTCCATGCTTTTAAAAATAAATTAATTGGACAAGATGAAGTGTTAAAGTGATAATCAAAGCTTACACTTCAACCGAAAAACTGAAATACACATCACCTTCATGGACATAACGATTCATTTATTGGTGGCGATAATCAAAGAAAATAGTGAAAAGTATGATATTTAACATCTTTACTTGAGTTACTCACCTTAAACAAAAACGTGATTATCAACAAAAACTCACCTTAAAGATGACAGCTTAAGATGGCGAGAGAGAGAGAGCAGCAGCAACGAGAGAGAGAGTGACAACTTGAGATGGCGAGAGCGAGAGAGCAGCAGTGAGAGAGAGTGACAACGAAAGATGAGAGAAAAGTGATGAGCGGCAGAGAGAGAGACTGAGAGATGAGGAAAAATCTAGGTTTTGTTTTAATTATAACGGTTCGGTTCGGTTTAACAGGTGCGGTTCGGATTCGCACCTAAACCGAACCGTAAACCGTTTGGGGTGTGCCAATCCGAACCGTAAACCAAACCGTTAGAAAAAAAACCGTAAATTCGGTTCGGTTTGGTTTGGTTTGCGGTCTGGTTCGGTTCGGTCGGTTTTTTTGCCCACCCCTATTACTTGGCAATATTGGTTGTGAATAGAGATGGCAATCAGTACAGACAGGATTTGCCAATATCGCTCCCATTACAATTATATATTCACGAAGGAAAATCACCATGTATCTCAAACTAAATTCTAAGATTTGGATTTTTTAGGCAAAAAGTCGAGATTTCGATGAAAAATCGATTTGAATCCCAACTTAATTTTATATTCGAGATAAAAAATCCTGAATTCTAATAGAAATTCAAGAAATTCTATTTTCCTTTAGGGGTGGGCAAAAAAACCGACCGAACCGAACCAAACCGCAAACCGAACCAAACCGGACCGAATTTACGGTTTTTTTTCTAACGGTTCGGTTTGCGGTTCGGATTGGCCCACCCCAAACGGTTTACGGTTCGGTTCAGGAGCTAATCCGAACCGCACCTGTTAAACCGAACCGAACCGTTATAATTAAAAAAATTATATATTTTTATAAAAAAATTTGTATTTTTCTTTTAATTTTATTATATGTTTTTTTTTTATTAGTATGTTAATATTTTTATTCATAAATTTTTTGTTAATATATTTATTTGTTAATACTTTTATTCTTCAATTTATTTGTTAATACTTTTATTCTTAAATTTTTTGTTTTATGGTAGCATCATTATTCTTGAAAGTAAGATGTTGAATTTGTTTCTTAATTAGAATGATGATAGCATCATTATTCGAGGTAATTTTTAAAAAATACAAGAATTAATTGTGCCTTATTTTTCAATCCTTTATGCAGTGCATGTGTTCCTTGGAGTCATAGCTTACCCCATAGCACTTCATACTATTTGTTGGATAGACTAGTTTTTTTTTTTTTTGGGTCTTCACTTAAGTGGATGAAAATTTATTTTAAATATAATAATCCGTAAATCGAACTGAACCAATCCGTAAACCGTTATTTAATGGTTTGGTTTGAGAGGTAAAAAATCCGAACCGTAAAATATGGTTTGGTTCAGTTTTTAACAAAAACCGAACCAAACCGAACCGCGCCCACCCCTATTATCCTTAGTTGTGAAGTGGTGGTGCTGCTATAATGTCCTAATGCCATTCTTACAAGTAGCAAGGATGAAATGAAGTGATGAATGAACTAATAAATCTGAAATGAGAATATCAAACAGATACCTGAAATCCTTCGAATCTTGAGCTTCTACTAGCCATTTTTGTCATATGCAATGTTTAAAAATACGGTGCGGCGCCTCGAGGCGGCCGGCCATTGAGGCATGAGGCGGACCTCCTCGAGGCGGTGAGGCGGGCGCCTCGATCGTAAATCGGAAAAATAATCCAAAATACATTTATTTCTTCATAATTCATAGTATGTTCAAAAAACTATTGATAACTAATCCAAAATACATTAACTTCTTCATTATTCATAGTATGTTCAAAAAATTATTGATAATTAATCCCTAAATAAGCTATCATTAGTATCTAGCAGCATGAAGCTTGGGTCAAAATCTTTGTCATCATCAGATGGCTCATCATCCAAAGAACCTCCTTCACTTGTATTGTCTTCATCCACTAATTGTGGAGCTTTCCCTTTCCTTAACAAATAACATAAAGTCGTATTATTTTAATTTGTTTTATATAATTGCATTATTTGTACAAGATTAATTTGTTTTATAAAGAAGTCAAAACGACGACGTTTTGGCACCCCTAAAACGTCGTCGTTTCGGTGGGAAAATAAAAAAAAAATGTCTGAACATGAGGCGGCCGCCTCAGACCGCCTCACGCCGAGTCGGCGCGAGGCGGTCTGAGGCGGCCGCCTCACGCGGTGAAAGGCGGGAAAATTGGCTACAGCGCATTAAGCGGCCGCCTCGAGGCGCCGACGCCGAGAGGCGGCGATTCGGCGCCTCGAGGCGGCGCCTCGAAACGTATTTTTAAACACTGGTCATATGTAAACAATGCAAAACTTTTAGTACATTTTTATCATCAAACAACTGAAGGGCACTTCTGTAGACAACAAGTCTTTACATCTACTGAATTATAGAAACTATGTTCAGATTTTAGAACTCCGCCACCCAGCCTTCTCAATATTAATGGTATCATTAAACATAAATATTTTACAAGCTCCAAAACAGAAATAAGCTCCATAAAAAAATAGTTTGATATCAAACTTTGTTCATTGAATTTTAATGTGTATATATCAAAGGCCAAAACTTGAAAGTTCCACAGTTTTATCTGAATTTTCCAGTGGTGACATTTTTGCAGCAGGGGAACATCTACAGATGAGTGTTCAAAGGACTTGTTTCTTTCGAAATTATTAAGCTTTCACAGGTGCAATTCTTGGCCTCCAAAACTGTTGAATGTTAACCACAAGTAAATCTCATCCCATCCTACGTAAAGCGCATGACAGGACATCCTCACTTCAAAAACAGAATAATATTTTCAATTTCCTGACCTAAACATTATGCCTTTTTTATTTCACACTACATGCTAAATGCATACAAGTGTCAGAAATTCAAGCTGATAATTCAAGTTCTTCAATTTTGTCCATAATTCAATTACCCTCGGTAATTCCTAACCATGTGAACGCATACACCATATAACCAGCTCCCCTTTATAAAAACCTGACATCATTATATTTGAAATCTATGCATAAATTTTTGGCAGGATTTTACTTAGGGGCGGCAAAACGAATTTACGAATCGAACTTATGTCAAATCCTAAACGAATCGAATCAAAATATGATTAATTCGTATTTGATCCGCTTACTAAACGAATCCTAATATCATGATTCGTATTCAATTCGTTTAATAAATGAATCCTAAATGAAGATTCGTTTAGTTCTGACATAATTCAATGACATATATTATCATAATTTATTTACATTAATTCTTCATAAACGTGGTTGTATGAAATATACAATTAATGGATATACTAAAAATGACCTACTAAATCTAGGCAACACTATTTTTTTTGTGATAATTGACAATAACTTTTCGAACTTAATTAAAAATAATAAAAACTAAAGAAAGGAAAGCAATAAATGAATCATAAACGAAGTGGTTAGCTGAAATTTGTATTCGATTCGTTTAATAAACGAATTAAATTGAATTGATAAATTTACTAAACGAATCAATTTTTCCAAATCCATATCTCTTTAATATGAATCGAATAGAACGAATAAACGAGTCCCGACTTAGATTGCATACTTCTGAAAAAATCTAGATGTAGCAAACTAGTAGCTGCGGAAATCTAATAAATGATAAACCACAAACATAAATGAGGTATTAGTAATAATTATGTGGAACGCTATCACTTA